>OY856414.1:741943503-742166003 GCA_963693085.1 Alisma plantago-aquatica | reverse complement strand
CTTAACCCCCTATAGAATTATTGATTATTTTAGATCAATGATTCAATATTTATGACAAGAACTGAAGAATGGGGACAACTTCCTATGCCATCTCAACTTTGTAACGAGTCTAGTATAGGATGTGTTGGCTCAAGAAGGGGGTTTAATTGAGGTATTAAAAACTTAAAACTAAATTTGTTAGACCTTAAATAATATCTCAAGGTAAGTATGCAAATATGAAAAGCAAACTAGAGAGACATTTAAAAAACCACAAGATGATGGAAAATAATTTAATGTGGTTGAGACTCTACAACCCACTACCTAGAAAGGTTAACCTCTAGGATTTTTAACCTTGAGTACCACCTTGTATTCACCTCAAAAGAGCATACACTAGATGACCTCCCTTTATACTTCAAGGGTAACTAGCTTCCATTTTCTAGGAAAGGTAACCATTAACTTTACAAGAGACATACCTTCCATTACCTAGGGCCTCCTTCCCTTTACCTTCCTTATCAAAGAAGAGTTTCAACACAACATTTTTTGGTAGAAGGAGATTTGAAGTGAGATGAGATCTTCAGAAATAGCAAGTAGGGATGTTTCTCTTACAAATTACATATTCACTCTAATGGTTACATCACATGATTAAGCTCAAGATGTGACTTAGAGCTCTAGAATTACTTTCTCTCAACTATAACATGGGTGCATTATGGTTCCCATGGTAGTTCACACAAAAGCACTATTTATACTTGAGGGTACCTTATAGATGGGAGACTTAGTTAGGATGGATTCTAGACATTTTTGTATAACATATGGGGCGGAAAAAATATATTTACACTTTTTCCCCTTCTATAGAGTATTTTTCACTTTCCAAAAAGCATCGACTATAGTACATTCATTTGAATTTTCAATTTCATTTTTTTTGCTAATGACACTAGTAGAAAAATCATAGAGAGGTCATTCCACCACATTCCACCTTGAAATATCAACTGAAGCCATCTTTGGGATTTTTTCCTTTTTCTAGTTGGTTGTCTTCACCACAACAAATTCAGCTGATGCAAGAAATTGGGATTTCTTCACAGTGCCAAAAGTTAAATCTGAAGGATGGAAACACAATTGATGGACGTTACTATTCAGAAAAGCTAAACTATCCTACATGCAAAAATAGAAACTGTGCTGATTGAATCTATTACAAGTTTGAGATTATGTTGCAAATCATACAATCATTACAAATTGAGCTATTTGCTACATGATAGGTCTATCTATTCTTGAACTTTGAACTTTGGGCTTGTATGAATTTATTTCTACAATGTAGGGTTAAATTTTTTGACTAAATGCAGTGTGTCTATCAACACTTGATGATCTTAACAACAACGTCAAATAAAGATGAATTGAAAGGTAAATTCATCATAAACATTGGGTAATGTAAACTAACGAGTCACTATTTATCACAACCAAATGCCAATTTGATATGGATCCACATAATTCTATACAAAGAGGATAATGCATATTGACTTCCAAGGGACCAAACCTATGACTTTTTGATGACTTTTGTAATCAACTATGCTCCTCCAACTATTGATCTAGAAGATTGATGTGAAAAATATTAGTAATCACCTATGCTCCTCCAACTATTGATCTAGAAGATTGATGTGAAAAATACTAAGCATGCAACCACTGAATGCCTATCCTATAAGTATCCTCTACACCTTTTGTTCTTCTATTTGATTCCATAAAATATTTTCATGTCCTCTACCACGGGGATATGAAATAATCGATCTATCACACATGAAAAAAAAGTTAAAAAGAAGAATATTAACAGGCTACATCATAAGTTACAATTGTTTTTTTATATATAACTACTGTTTTATTGAAATGCATGTTCTAATTAATTATATTAACAATGGAATATTTTCCCGGGAAAGCATATTGGTGATAAAAAGAATATTTCAAACAAACATAGGTCATTACACCAAAGTATGAGAACACAGTCAAAACTATTAAAAGAATTAAATGATCAATACAAGCTCCTCAACAAATAATTCATAGACAACCTTGGATCCTTATGATGGTATGCTCAACTACCTATCTATAAAAGGATAAATAATACAACCCAAAAAGAGAAACCAATGCATTTATATATGTTCCTAAAACAATGAGTCAGATTAATATAATGCACATTCTTTCATATTTAAGAAATTATATAATGATTTTCTAGAAGATTTTTTCTTGTTTTTATGGTCTAGTGTTACATATGTGGAAGGTAAGGACATGCTAAGAATGACTATACTATGCTTAATAAGAGGAAAAGTAAGGACAATAAAATAAATAAAGGACAAAAGTTTAACATGGAATCTTGGATTCTTTCTTGAGAGTATCTCAAGCATAAGAGTCAAGTGATTGCAATGTTATCATTAAATTTCTAGTGTCCATAAGTGTGAGAATGAAAATAGTTAATATTGTGTATTAGATATTATTTGCTCCAAACACATATCTAGAAATATGAAATCTTAAATAACTTGGATTAGAACAAATGAGTAACTTTTAGCTTAGTATATTGTAGGAAAGGAACAATCATTGGTACTGAAACATATGTAGAAAACTCTATATCAAAATTTTATTGGCATATTAGTTGCAACATAAAGTCATTATTTTTAGTCAATTATATGGCGATGGTTATGATGCAATCTATAACAAAAATTTTAGATTGTAAAACAAAAATACTAGTGACATTGCGTATGGAACTAAAAAAATAACAATCTATTTATCCTTAAGACAAACTGTATTATCACTTTTAATTGAAAATGCATAATGTAAAATGAAGGTAATGAATTTTTATTATATGAATTTAAGTTATATAATCTTATATCTACTTTGAAAATTTCCAAAACATGATTTACCTAGAGGCTTACTCAAGTTTCCCTTAAAAAAGATAAGACGTCAACCTTAAACTTAATGGAAACAAAATACAACCTCATATGATTCCACAAACACACAATCAACATATAGTGATATATATCTCAACCACGATCATTTGTTGAAATAACACAAACTAAATTTCCTTGGTTGCAAAATATATATCTTCATAATAGTGGATGGATACTATGGATATACATGGGTAACTTCTTGATTGAAAAACATGATGCAATTAAGTATGTCTATCAATTGGGATACAAGAGTCGAAATTGAAATCTGAACTCAAACTAGTACTAACAGTAGGTGATACAAGATGATCATGGTGGGGGCATTGGGTAGTCATGAGTCTGGGATATTTTGTCAAACAATTAGGATTTTTTTTAGTAAATAGGAAAGTGATGATTTCATCTTCTACTTATTTAGATTTTGTCTTTAAATCATTGAGTTTTTGCATACAAAAAGGATTGGTAGCCTTGTAGGTCGGGTCTCTACGAAGGCATTTATTTAGGAAATGTTTGTATTCTATTGTTTATGTTTTAATTAATGGTATATTGAAAGGAACAAATACTCCTTTATCATGTTTCTAGAAGAAAATACTCCTACAACGTTTTTGGGTGAAGCATGGAGGAAATTTGGGTCCAAACGACCTTACATACCTGTCTTTCTTGTTTGTTTTATTGTTCATTTTAATATGATACCATATCTCATTTTTTCCAACATATGTTTATTTTTTTGGGTTGTAAATGTTTTTTTCCATTTCACGCCTCCCATATTCTTGTTTGTACAGATCAATGATTCAAGATTCTATGACAAGAATCAAAGGATTGTGGACAAATTGCTAGTCCATCTCATCTTTGCAAGGAGTTTACTATAGGGTGTATAGGGACAAAAGGGGAATGAATTGAGATATTAGAAACCAAAACCAAATTTGTTAGGTCATAAATTATATCCCAAGATAAGTGTTCATGTGACAAAGTAAGCTTTTATAATATTTTTCTCTCTTAAAAGTTTTATTATCAATTTTGTTGACCAAAATACCCTCATATACTCTCCTCACTCAATTGAACAAAGATGTGTCACAAAATTCAAAGCTTAGTATGCTATGATGATAAAATACACGTATTAGTGTATTTCGTAAATGAACATATCAAATATTCGAATTTGGATCTCGAACTTATACCACAGCTTCATGATGACCTTATAGGACTACCCCTAAAATTTTGTTGCAATTGGGTCAACCAATTGGGAGATATGACCAATTTAATTTGGTGCATATTCCATTTCATTTTGAACCCTATGACCTAAGTTTCGAATTTCCTTTTAATTTAAATATGTCACGCAACCCTGTAGAGCTTAGGCACGGACCTTGGTTTAGGCCGGGTTTTTTTTTGGCTGTTGATCAGCGATGTAGCGGGGGAGACTTCGTCTCCTACCTCCCGCAAAGGACGGGGAGATAGAAAGCAACCCGAGCCTCAGCCAGGCTCCATCTCATCCACCTACTTGGATATCTATCCATGTAAATATCTCCATCTCACGTTTTCGTGGTCGATCATACATGATTTGACCGAGTTTCATGCGTCGTTGTGCCAACCCAACAACCTGACCGCGGCTCACTCTCACTCCAGCGGCTGAGCTTTTAGGGCTTCCTCGCCTAGCCTCCCTCACGTCTATATATGGCCTCCTCTAGCTCCGCCTCTCCCCCTTTAACCATCCCGCAGCCTCAATTTCACCCTAAGCACCCCAAGCATACACCCCCTTTCCACCTTCTTCAACCTCCAACCACCACCACCAGCCGAGCTCTTCCGTACCTTCTACTCCCTTCCAACCTCACCCTCACATTCGCCTCGCCTCTACGCTTCTCCCCGTCACAACCCCGAGGTCCCAGAATGCCTCCCGCTCCATTTCGATCCCAACTCCGGCAACCTCTCCTGCCCTTGCGGCGGCCGCAAGCTGCGTGAGGCCTCACACATTCTTCCACCCCTCTCTGGCTTTGGGACGAGCTATCGAATCCACCTCAACTCCTTCCCACTCGCGAGCAGCACCAAGGGGCGGGATCGACCTCGCCTGAGTTGATCCTGCTGCTCGAGCAAGCAACAAGCCAAAGGGGACACCAGCGAGATCAATCCACGAACGTTCGATTAGTGTAGATCAATCCAGGAACGCCAGATCAGTGTAGATCAATCTGAGCCGTTGATCCAGTCGGATCCGGCCATAGATCGAGGTTATTCTTTTCTTTTTATTTTTTATATACTCAAGAAAATAGCTTAACCTAGAAAAATCATAGTAAGTGCTAGGATTATCAGAAAATATCGAACCTATATACTATTTTGATCAGAAAAACATTCTCAATCCAAATAAAATATGATTAGGACCTGTATCCGTTTACTTTTTCAAAAAAAGTTGCCTAAAGCCTAAATGACATTTTTAATTATAATTAATTATTGATAATGACTTTTCTTGATAATGTATGACTATCTAAAATGTATTTAACCCTAGATGAAACCCTGATTTCTAAACAAATTGAAATACTATTCTAAGTTGATAATGATCAAAGGATTAGAAGAAACCCTAAATCTAGTTTTCTCTTTCTACATGAAATTAAAGGTATATCTTTATAACAAAATCTAATATCACTAGATGATGATTAGTGATCATGATTGGTCCTAAACCCTTAAACGAACCCTGATGTTATGAATGATTAATATGTTTAGGATTGCTTTCCCCTTTTTATCCAACCATCTTAGAAACCCTAGTTTATGGAAATCTTCTAATTGATTAATTAAATATTATCTTTTAATCAAACTTTGTATGATGGATCAGATCTGATAATATCTCAAAAACCCAATTAAAAATATGGGAAATCCCTGATCCAAATTAGATAGTATAAAAGAGGATAATAGCTAAGAACATATCTTAGCCTTGGTCACATGGACCAATTATAATGTTGTACCCTTGCTTTCTGTGCAGGGTGACTTATTTCCTATTGATTATACATTCTTGGATATCTGACTTGAACAAGCAGGTACGTGGTCTTATAAGTACAAGATTAGATTTCTGGTTGCCTATGATATGTAATACCTTGAATGCTCGTATTTGAATATGATTGCTTGGTTGACTAGTATGAGTTATACTTCGCCAAACCTAATAAAACATAAATGGTTATGATGGGTTGTAGCTACTAGAGCACATAGCCTGGTGTGGATGTATGTTGCCTAACATGGATGTATGATTCCTTGTCCCATGTTAGATGTATGATGATATTATATTGCCCACACTAGATGTAAGTAAAGTGCAATGTGTGTAGTACAACCACATCAAAATGATTGTAATTAAAAGGATGTTTACTTGATTTTCGTCTTAAGAAATGGTTTTATCTCTCTTTTCTTCTTGTTCGAATATTTTCCTTTATGCAACCTTATTAGTGTAACTTTTACCACGTACCAACTTTGTTGATGTTTTGTTTCTCATATTTTCTAGGTAAAAGGAACAATTGATAACCAAAATGAAGTACATGCTCAAAGTACCTGAAGGCATAAATAATAATCATGGAGGATATATATATACATATATATATATATATATATATATATATATATATATATATATATATTAGATAGAACTATTCCTCTTATCTCATTCCTTCTAGATGCTAGTTTATTCTTTTTCTAGTTGATGTTGAGGATGACTGAGATCCTATGTAATAATGTTATCTTTTCCTAGAACAATATTTTCTCTCCTTATGTAATGACTTTAATTTATCTATATGAATGAATGTTCGTGTGGCATTTTATGATGATGTGGACTTGATCTTGGCTAAATCTCTATTTTTAGTTGACTACTCTAATCTCTTATATTTTCCCTTCTGACATCTATAGATATGAGTGCACGCATATCTCTGAATGTCACTATGGAAAGTATATAGAAATTGGGGTCGTTACAGTTGGTATCAGAGACAATGTTCACACATCAAGTCACATGAACTTCATTCACCCTATTTTGAGTTTAGGGTAGTCCTTGAGTTAGGGATGTGAAGGGTGGAGGTGTCTAGGATAGCATATGCCATGGGTCTGACTAAAGTTTCCGAGCCACTTAGCTTGGCAATCAGGAGGCTACCTTTATGGCAGTATAAGTCTACCTGGACGACACTCTAAGTGTCCCCTATTCTTGGGTGTACCTTAATTTAGGAACCTCCTCATCTATAGATTTTCCCTCTCACCTCTTCTATAGGGAAAAAAAATTCTCCCTCTCATCTATGTTTTAAAATAAATCTTCCCTCTTATCTCTGTTATAAGGTTAGGAAGGAGTCTCTCTATTTAAAAAGTTCTAAGGATCGACTGATAAGGATTTAGGGTATCCTCTACTAATCATGACATTAAGGTCATTAATAATTAATAAAAGAGAATATGATGTATCATGTGATAATAATAATGATAATGACGAGAATAATTGTTGAAGTAATAAATCTAATATGTCCAAATTAATTTTAGGATGCCTCCTAAGACTCACAACTCAAAGGCCTCAGAGGAATCATCCTCTAAGAAGAGAAAAGATCCTGAAACCTCTAAAGTACCTGATCCCGAGACTATGGCCAAAGAAAGGTGGGAGGAACAAAAGAAAATCCTACTAGACTTCATGGAGACCCTTGCCACAAAAGGAACCCCTGAACCTAGCTCCTCTAGGAAAAAGGAGGTGATGGTGATAGACTTCATTAAGCTCAACCCTGACTCATTTTGGGGGGAAGATCAGCCTGAGGTCATGGATAAGGCTGAGGCCTAGATCCTTTCCATAGAGAATGCCTTTCATACCCTAGAAGTACCCGAGGAAAAGAAGGTCAAATTCACCACCACCCATTTTCTTAAAGGAGGGGCAAAGATTTGGTGGGAACCGGGGAGAGGAAGTAGACAACTTGGGGTGGGAAGCCTTCAAGACCCTCTTCACTGACCATTTCATGCCCATAACTGAGAGGAAGAGGAAAGAGAAAATGTACATGGAGCTTAGGCAAGGCAATCTCTCAGTGGCCGATTATACCCAGAAGTTTAGGCTTCTAGAACGCTATGTCCCTATTCGGACCGAGGACCGCCTCACTGAGCATTACGTAGATTGCCTCTCCGCACACCTAAAAACCCTAGTTATAGCCTCCCGTCCCCACACCTAAAAACCCTAGTTATAGCCTCCCATCCCCGAAACATTGATGAAGCCCTAGACATGGCCCTTAAGTAGGAAAGGGAGCAGGGATTGTAGAAGCCTTCTAGCATGGGATATTTAGCAAGCTGATGGATTACCGCAACAAATGCAAGACTTGTAGATGAGGACATGACGGGCCTTGTTGCTACACTAAGACAGTCTGCTACAACTGCAAGAAGGAGGGACATTTCCTTGCCAAGTGCCCCAATGCGTCTATCCTTGGCAAACCTCCAGCGGCTGCTCCACCCCCTCAGGGACACCACAATGCTAGGGTGTTCGCAGTAACAACAGAAGAGGCTAGGGAAAATATGAACCAGCTTGTCGAAGGTAACCTTAAATCTTTTTCATATATCTAATATCTTGTTCAATGCCTTTAATTATTTAAAATATAATTACCCTGTGTAGGCATTGTTTTCTTGAATGGACACCCTATTAAAGCATTATTTGACTCTGGATCCACAAATACTTTTATCTCTCAAAATCTGGCCTCAATGTTGCACCTACATACAAGGGACTTGGGATACATTTTGGATGTGTCAACTCCTAGTGGAAAAATATTCACTACGTTGCATAAAACTGATGCCCTCCCTCTAAAATTCAAAAATCATGATATGCCTTTTAAATTCATTCTCTTAACCATGGAAGACTTTGATATTATTCTTAGCATGGATTGTCTATACACATATCATGCTCACATTGACTGTAGAAACAAAATTGCAGTTCTCTCTCAACCTCATTCATCTCCTGTAGTGATCCCTCAGGGAAGCGGATTCTGTAATAATGTAATAATTTCCTCTCTTAAAGCTAAAAAGCTCATATCTAAAGGATGTAAATGCTTCCTTGCATTTGTCTCAGAGACCAGTCCTGACAGCGGGCCTGTAGAAAGACTGGAGGTGGTGCGTGATTTCCTTGATGTATTTTCGGAGGAGCTTCTTGGGCTGCCTCCAAATAGAGACATTGAGTTCTCCATAGATCTTCTTCCTGGAACTACTCCGATTTCTAGGGCACCGTATAGGATGGCACCTGCTGAACTTATGGAGCTGAAGAAACAATTACAAGAACTTCTTGATAAGGGTTTTATCCACCCTAGCATTTCCCCTGGGGTGCACCTATCCTTTTTGTTAAAAAGAAAGATGGTTCAATGCGGATGTGTATTGACTATCACATGTTGAATCAAGCTACCACTAAAAAACAAGTATCCTCTTCCTCATATTGATGACCTTTTTGATCAACTTCGTACTGTTAAAGTATTCTCCAAAATCGATCTTCGTTCTGGCTACCATCAACTTAAGGTCAAGGATTGAGATATATCTAAGACTGCTTTTCGAACTCGTTACGGGCACTACAAATTTCTGGTGATGCTGTTCGGGTTGACCAATGCACCTGGCGTATTCATGAACTTGATGAACAAAGTCTTCCAACCTTATCTTGATGAGTTTGTGGTCATCTTCATTGATGATATTCTGATCTATTCTGACTCTATGGAAAAACATCGGGAGCATTTGAAGTCTGTCCTTGAGATTCTTCAAGCCCAGAAATTCTATGGCAAGCTTTCTAAATGTGAATTCTGGATTGACAAAGTTATGTTTCTTGGACATGTCATTTCTGGGTGTAACATATCTGTTGATCCCGCTAAAGTATCTACTGTACTTGATTGGCAACCTCCTCGTAATCCTTCTGAAATCCAGAGTTTCTTAGGTCTGGCCAGATATTATCGTTGTTTTATTCCAAATTTCTCCAAAGTGGCAGTTCGTCTCACTAAGCTTACTCGGAAGGATGAGCATTTCATCTAGTTAGCAGCTTGTGAATCTAGCTTCCAAGAGCTCAAACAGAAGTTGACGTCAGCACCTGTCCTTGTTCTACCCTCTGACAATGAAGGATTTGTGATATTCACCGATGCTTCCCGACATGGTCTAAGGTGTGTCCTATAGCAGAACGGGAAAGTAGTGGGCTTCGCTTCCAGACAGCTGAAGCCCAATGAGTTGAATTACCCTACGCATGATTTAGAGTTAGCTGCTATCATCCATGCTCTCAAAATATGGAGGCAGTACTTGTAGGGGGCAACGTTTGATATCTTCACCGACCATAAAATCCTCAAGTACATTCTGACGCAAAAGGATTTGAATCTGCGACAAGACGGTGGATCGAGTACCTGAAGGACTATGACTTCACCATTGGCTACCATCCAGGTAAGGCCAATGTGGTTGCAGATGCTCTTAGTAGGAAAAGAGCTATTTGTGCATCCCTGTATGTACCCGAATGGAGGAACATGGAGGATCTAGCAAGCTGGAGACCACAATCCCTGGCTGATCGTATGCATGTCAATAACATTTCTATCACATCCAACCTACATTCTGAACTTCTAGAGGCACAGAAAGCTAGTCTCGAGCTTGCAGACTCTCCTCTCTCCTGGCTAAACCTCATACACATCTGTCTGTGGGTCTTGATGGTGGTCTTTGATATAAGAACCGTATATGGGTTCCTGAACAATCAGCCGAAAAGACAAAGATTCTCAGTGAGGCACATGGGTCAAAGTACACAGTCCATCCTGGCACGAAGAAGATGTACAAAGACATGCAACGTCAGTTTTGGTGGAGAGGCATGAAGCGTGATATTGCTGATTTCGTGTCCAGATGCCTGACATGCCAGATGATCAAGGCTGAGCACCAGAGACCAGGCGGTCTACTACAACCCCTTGAAATTCCAGAATGGAAATGGGAGCACATCACCATGGATTTTGTGGTAGGGCTACCCAAAACCAGGAAGGGATACGATGTTGCATGGGTCATCATGGATTGTCTCACCAAGTCAGCTCATTTCCTCCATGTGAAGACCACTGCGAAAGTTTTTGAGTTGGCCGACCTTTATATACAGGAGATTGTACGTCTGCATGGAGTTCCAACGTCCATTGTCTTAGACCGGGAACCAAAGTTCACTTCAAAGCTATGGAAATAGGTTCAAGAAGAATTGGGCACCAAGTTGAACTTCAGTACAACTTATCATCCGCAGACAGATGGACAGTCAGAACGAACAGTTCAGATTCAGTAGGATCTTCTACGAGCTTGTGTGCTTGACTGGGAAGGCTTGTGGGACCATTACCTGCCTTTAGCTGAGTTCGCCTATAATAATAGCTATCAGGTGAGTATTGGGATGCCACCATACGAATCTCTCTATGGCTGACCATGTAGATCTCCATTACATTGGGACGATGTCGGAGAACACACCTTGATGAAATCCGAGGAGATGCAGCTGTATGCAGATTAAGTTGCACTGATCAGGCAGAGAATGAAGCAAGCATAGGATAGGTAGAAATCGTATGAAAATGCTCACTGATAGGAACGTCAGTTCAAGGAAGGTAATCATGTCTTTCTGAAAATCTGACCTATTCGAGCTTTGGCCAAGAATAAGGGAAAGCTCAGTCCTCATTATGTGGGACCCTTCATGATCCTTGAAAGGGTTGGAGAATGTGCCTATCGTCTTGCTTTACCACCTCAGTATAGTGCTATGCATAATGTCTTTCATGTATTTAATCTGAAGCCTTATGTAAAGGACCCCAGTCACATTTTGAATCATGAGCCTCTTGAGCTGAAAGATGATCTGTCTTATGCTGAGTCACCAGTCAAAATACTCGATTTAAAGACAAAGGAGCTTCGCAATAATCGATGTATAGATATGGTGAAAGTTCTCTGGAGCCACCATGATCAAACCGATGCTACATGAGAGCTCAAGTCCGAAGTCGAGCGGAAATATCCACATCTCTTTCTGGCTGCTTGAATTTTGAGGGCAAAATTCTTAAAAGGAGGGGAAAATTTGACAAAGTGAGTTTTTATAATATTTTTCTCTCTCTTAAAAGTTTTATTATCAACTTTGTTGACCAAAATACCCTCATATACTCTCCTCACTCAATTGAACAAAGATGTGTCACAAAACCCAAAGCATAGTATGCTATGATGATAAAATACATGTATTAGTGTATTTAGTAAATGAACATATCAAATATTTGAATTTGGATCTCAAACTTATACCACATCTTCAGAACGACCTTATAGAACTACCCCTAAAATTTTGTTGCAATTGGGTCAACCAATTGGGAGATATGACCAATTTAATTTGGTGCATATTCCATTTCATTTTGAACCCTATAACTTAAGTTCCAAATTTCCTTTTTTTTAAATATGTCACACAACCCTGTAGAGCTTGGACGCGGACCTTGGTTTAGGCCGAGTTTTTTTTGGCCATTGATCAGTGATCTAGCGGGGGAGACTTCATCTCCTACCTCCCGCAAAGGGCGGGGAGATAGAAAGCAACCCGAGCCTCAGCCAGGCTCCATCTCACCACCTACTTGGATATCTATCCATGTAAATATCTCCGTCTCATGTTTTCATGGTCGATCATACCAGATTTGACCGAGTTTCATGCGCCGTTGTGCCAACCCAACAGCCTGACCGTGGCTCACTCTCACTCCGGCGGCTGAGCTTTTAGGGCTTCCTCGCCTAGCCTCCCTCACGTCTATATATGGCCTCCTCTAGCTTTGCCTCTCCCCCTTTAACCATCCTGCAGCCTCAATTTCACCCAAAGCACCCCGAGCATACACCCCCTTTCCACCTTCTTCAACCTCCAGCCACCACCACCAACTGAGCTCTTCAGTACCTTTCACTCCCTTCCAACCTCACCCTCACATTCGCCTCGCCTCTACGCTTCTCCCCGTCACAACCCCGAGGTCCCAGAACGCCTCCCGCTCCATTTCGATCCCAACTCCGACAACCTCTCCTGCCCTTGCGGTGGCCGCAAGCTGCGTGAGGCCTCGCACCTTCTTCCACCCCTCTCTGGCTTCGAGACGAGCTATCAAATCCACCTCAACTCCTTCCCACTCGCAAGCAGCACCAAGGGGCGAGATCTACCTCGCCGGAGTTGATCCTGCTGCTTGAGCAAGCAACAAGCCAAAGGGGACACCAGCATGATCAATCTAGGAACGTCCGATCAGTGTAAATCAATCCAGGAATGCCAGATCGGTGTAGATTAATCTGAGCCGTTGATCCAGTAGGATCCGACCATTGATCGAGGTTATTCTTTTATTTTTATTTTTTTATATACTCAAGAAAATAGCTTAACTTAGAAAAATCATAGTAAATGCTAGGATTATCAGAAAATATCGAACCTATATACTATTTTAATCAGAAAAACATTCTCTATCCAAATAAAATATGATCATGACCTATATCCGTTTCATTTTTCAAATATAGTTGCCTAAAGCCTAAATGACCTTTTTAATTATAATTAATTATTGATAATGACTTTTCTTGATAATGTATGACTATCTAAAATGTATTTAGCCCTAGATGAAACCCTAATTTCTAAATAAATCGAAATACTATTCTAAGTTGATAATGATCAAAGGATTAGAAGAAACCCTAAATCTAGTTTTCTCTTTCTACATGAAATTAAAGGTATATCTTTATCACAAAATCTAATATCATTAGATGATGATTAGTGATCATGATTGGTCCTGAACCCTTAAATGACCCATAATGTTATGAATGATTAATATGTTTAGGGTTGCTTTCCCCTTTTTATCCAACCATCTTAGAAACCCTAGTTTATGGAAATCTTCTAATTGATTAATTAAATATTATCTTTTAATCAAACTTTGTATGATGGATCAGATCTGATAATATCTCAAAAACCCAATTAAAAATATGGGAAATCCCTGATCTGAATTAGATAGTATAAAAGAGGATAATAGCTAAGAACATATCTTAGCCTTGGTCACATGGACCAATTGTAATGTTGTACCCTTGCTTTCTGTGCAGGGTGACTTATTTCCTGTTGATTATACATTCTTGGATATCTGACTTGAACAAGCAGGTACGTGGTCTTATAAGTATAAGACTAGATTTTTGGTTGCCTATGATATGTAATACCTTGAATGCTCATATTTGAATATGATTGCTTGGTTGACTAGTATGAGTTATACTTCACCAAACCTAATAGAACATAAATGGTTATGATGGGTTGTAGCTACTAGAGCACATAGCCTGGTGTGGATGTATGTTGCCTAACATGGATGCATGATTCCTTGGCCCATGTTAGATGTATTATGATATTATATTTCCCACACTAGATGTAAGTCAAGTGCAATGTGTGTAGTACAACCGCATCAAAATGATTGTAATTTAAAGGATGTTTACCTGATTTTCATCTTAAGAAATGGTTTTATCTCTCTTTTCTTCTTGTTCGAATATTTTCCTTTATGCAACCTTATTAGTGTAACTTTTACCACGTACCAACTTTGTTGATGTTTTGTTTCTCGTATTTTCTAGGTAAAAGGAACAATTGACAACCAAAATGAAGTACATGCTCAAAGTACTTGAAGGCACAAATAATAAGCATGGAGGATATATATATATATATATATATATATATATATATAAATTAGATAGAACTATTCCTCTTATCTCATTCCTTCTAGATGCTAGTTTATTATTTCTCTAGTTGATGTTGAGGATGACTGAGATTCTATGTAATAATGTTATCTTTTCCTAGAACAATATTTTCTCTCCTTATGTAATGACTTTAATTTATCTATATGAATGAATGTTCGTGTGGCATTTTATGATGATGTGGACTTGATCTTGGCTAAATCTCTATTTTTAGTTGACTACTCTAATCTCTTATATTTTCCCTTTTGACATCTATAGATATGAGTGCACACATATCTCTGAATGTCACTATGGAAAGTATATAGAAATTGGGGTCGTCACAGTTCAAGTATTAAAAATGAAGGGAGAGAGAAATTTGAACAACCATAGGTTGAAGGAGAATGATTTAGTGTAGTTACGACTAATAGGGTCTTACCTCCACTACTTATAAAAATCAACCTCTAGGATTTTGAACCATTGAGTAACACCTTATATTCACCTCAATAAACCATACACCCAATGACCTCCCTTTTCAGTTTGCAAGTAACTAGATCCCCTTTCTTAGAAAGGGAGCCATCAACCTTGTAAGGGACATACTGTCCTAACCTAGAGCCACCTTTCCTTCACGTGCCATACCCAAGCATGATCCTAAACACAACAATTTTTTAGTATAAGGAGTTTGAAGAGAAGTGGGAGATTCACAAATAACATGTAGAGTTGTCTCTCTTACAAATGACATATTCACTTAAAAATATATAAAACTAGAATAAGCTTAAGGATTTGTTAGGGGATATAGAGGAACAATCTCTCAGCTATGACATAGGAGCATAGGTGGTAACCTTGGGGAGCTCACATATAGACCATGTTTATAATAAATTTTCCTACTTGATTAGACTAAGTTAGGATGAATTCTTGCCAATTTTGGGGGCTTGATGGTATGCCCAAAAATATATTTCCACTTTTTATCCACTTCTATTGATTATTTTTTACTTCAAAAATCATTACTAGTGGTACCGTTGTCCAAAATTTTAATTAAAAATATTGTATGATGACACCAAAAGAGAAATCATAGAAAGGTCAGTCGACTGAGTTTCACCTTTGGAATCTCAATTGATTTCCCTCACAAGGATTTTTTCAAATTGCTTGTTGGTAGTGTTTTGCAATTAAAAAATTTGGCCCATGTAAATAATCAAGACTTTCTTCACTGTGTCTACAGTCATATTTCCAAGATGGAAACTCTATGGACCCTACCATTTGGAAAATTATAATCATTCTGCATGCAAAAAATTAAAGTGTTCAAATTAGATCTATATCAAGTTAATTTGAATTACAAATCATTCAATCATTACAATTGATTTGCAATAATGTTCTATTAAGAAATTTCACTATTGTTGAACTTTAAAGTTTGGACTTATTTGACTTTATGTTCTTCATTATAGAGTATGTGAACTTGACTAATTGTAATGTGTCTGTCAACTCAGAATGATCTCAATAGAAATGCTAGATGCATATGAATTCAATGGTGAACTCATCACCAAACATAGGTAATGTACTAACGAATCACTATTTACCACAACTAAGTGCTAGTTTTTTATGGATCCACACAATTCTACACAAAGAGGATAATGTATATATACTTCCAAGGGAGTTACTCTGACTTTTTAATGATGTCTATTAAAAATATACTCCTCTGATTGTTGTTCTACAATATTGACACTGCGAAATAAAAAGAATAGAAACATTGAACGTGGATATATAAGTGTCCTCTACAACTCTTTTTCTCCTAGTTTATTTAGTGAAATCTCTCCATGTGATTCTACCTATGGGATGTGAACTAAGCTTTCTATATCACATGGCAAAACATGTTAGGAAGAACAAGATACCAAGATACATCATATGTTACAATGTTTTATATATACCAATCTATTTTGGAAGTTTATTCTCTAAGTAATGATATTAATAGTGCACTCTTATTTGGTAAAATATATATGTAACAATCGTAATATTTCAAAAAAATATAGGTCATTACACCAAAGTATGAGAAAACAATAAAAATCATTAATGAAATAAATAAATATACAAGCTTCTTACTAAATAATATATAAATAACATTCATACATTAGATGGTACGCTCAAGTTCCTATTTAAAAGGGACAAATATTACAACCCAAAAATGAAAACCAATGCATTTATATATGTTAACTTCTCATGTGATGATTCAAATGACGATGATGACCTGTCTTTTATATGAAAGAAATTTACAATGATTTTCAGAAGAATTTTTTGTTTTTCATGATCTAGTGTTACAAATGTGTAAGATAATTATATACTAACAATGAATTTATAATTAAGGCCTAAATTGGGTCTTTATCTTGTGTCACTTTTCTCTTTAATTACATTAAGATACTTATAATGCATGTCCTTACTAAAACAATTTAGTTTTATGCCAAATGCAGTTGTGGATGCTTTAGTATGTTTTATAGGTACATTGAACACTACTTGGTGGAAGGGAGAAATGAAGGTAATCCCAAAATTTCCTTGAGATTTGAGGAGTTAAAAATGATTCTAAGATCACTCAACCTACCTCAAGTGCTAAAAAAGAATACATAAAAGAAAAAGCTTCATAGATAATCAAGTTCAAGACTCACGCGCATAGGAAAGCCCTCAAAATGGCCATTGTACTTCACCATGGCCAAGATACACAAGCTCAATTTATAGGGAAACTGCAAGAAGAATAAGGAGAAAAGCACCCAAAGAAACACATACATTCCAAGCAAAACTAGCATGGAATGTGGAGGCCACCATAGCCATTTCACCCACCATAATCATGGTAATCGTGCCCCTTCACGAGCATTCTATTGGCCATGAGCTCCCTCTATCCTCCTAACCATGGCCATGGTAACCATCAAAGTCATTCTACCTTCATTCCACCACGGCCGTGGTACCCACCGCAGTTGTACCGCCCATACATGTTTCCCTCATTTAGCTAATATACTCTATTTCATAGCGACTATCTACCACATACCACAACCCTTTCCCACCTACCCACCACATCCATTCTACCCAGAATGACAATGCTATCTACCAAATCCTACTTCTCCCCCAATACTAGTTTTACCATACTACCCCCCACAGATAAGCCTTAAAAGTGGGTCCAAATATGGAGACATGTCTAGGTCATCAGACATTAGTAATTTATAATACCCGAATGTTTAAGACTCCTGCAACTAGCACAAGGTCAAAGTAGTTCGGGATCGAACACAGGGACTAGGAGAATAGCGCTTCAGAACCCAAGTTTTACTTGTCTAATCACGTCGAAAAGTTGAAGGATAAGGTTTGTTATATCAAAAGAATAACAAAGAATAAAAATAAAACCTATCTCTAAGGGGAGTTACTAGAAAGATGTAAGCTTTGGGTGTTTTGGGTTTTAGCAGTTTTTATGGTTGTTTTTGTATATAGGAAACCGACATAGCACGAAGGAAGAAAACCTAATCGTAACAAGCAGTGGCGACCTACATCCAACGCCTTCTTCTCTCAAAGAAGACGCCAACTAGCCATGCACTAAATTCCCCCTCTCGAAGGTACCAGGCGTAGGCTCGCGCAGAGTGGTAAATTAGACACAACTCTGGTTCTGAGTACTCTCGTACACATGAATCATACCAAGCTCTAGAAGTTTACAACATCCCCCTCTCGAAGGAGCCAAAACAAGAAACACAATTCGATTGCTAGTCAAAAGCGTGAATCAGAAAGAAGAAACTAGAACTCAGATGCCAGAAAGAAAACATCCAATGCAATAAATCCACACAAAGAATGATATGGGATAAACTCCACAGATTCCAATAATCATAAAGAAACATAATTGTTTAGTTACAATGCTATAATTAAATGAAAGTAAATGCTATAAAGGGAAGATAAGTATCAGTCTCCTTGATTTAGGAGATCGAAATACATAACAGCAGACACCTAAGATAATGCTAACCCGATACTGGGTAAGAGCCCTACCGGGATACGACCGTGTTGGGTCCTTGACCGTGTCGGGTCGTGGATCGTGATGGGTAAGGGTCCTATCAGGATAGGACCTCTGCCCGATAAGGTCATGTCGAGCTGCAGCCATGACGGGTATAGACCATATCGGGTTGGGTACTGTGTCGGGTTAGGATACATATCGGGTTAACATTATCTTAAGGCTCTTGGGTTCTTCGTGTTGGGTGTAGGTGGGCGAGCCATCTCGGGTCGAAGCCCAGATAGGAACCCGACATGCTGGAAGTAGCCTTGAGGATCATATCGTGCTGCTTGCTGCTACCAGAATGATCTCCAAGTGAACTCCTCCCATCCCTCTCGGGATGGGGGTGTGCTCACCTAGTATCGCCCGACAGGCTCCTTGGGACTCAACACACTAGCTACTTTACTCTGGGAGTTAGCTCTTGTAGGGTCTGGCCCATCCCATCATAGGCTTGTAGATGCTATTTATAGGCAGCGAGTTGATGGGAGTTGTAGCTTTTATTGGCCCACGTGTCCTTCATCCGTGGTTATGTTCTCGAGGCTTCAGGAGGGGCCGATACGACTATCGCCCGATACATGTGTCGGGCCATGAACGTGCTGGGCAATGAGTGCATCGCGTACAACTATGGCGGGTTAGAGCCTTGTTGGGATGCTGCACCGAGGGGTGACCATGTCGGGTAACGACCTCATCGGGTTGTGAACTGTGACGAGTTAGGCACCATATTGGGTAGAGAGCTGCAGCGGGTAGGGACTCCCGCACGACATGCACACGTCGGGTTGCCATCATAGCGGGTGATGACCATGACTAGTAAAGGGGCGTGTTGCCTCACGAGCTACCAGGCTGGGACGTGGACTTCATTGCTGATGGGCCCATTGGTGACTTTCTTGTGGAAGAATAAGAAAAACCCTACAAAAGATGGGAAATATTGTCAGTGGCGTAGTGGGCATAATTTCTTTACAATAAATAAGATAAAACAAAGAGGAAGTTAGGTTTGGAGGGTATTTTGATAATAAAATATAAGCTCCAGCGGCCATAAAATGGGTGTTATCAACTCCCCCAAACTTAGCAATTTGATTGTCCTCAATCAATTTGTACTTATTTTAAAACTTTTGTTTGCGGTACCTTTAAAACCAGACGTAGTCTTCAGACGAAGGTTAAGTGGAATTTGGAATGTACTGAGGAAAATTACATCTAACCACGAATAATGGACTTTCTTTTTCTTTCCTTATTAAACAAAAATTTCTCCCTAGCTTTTGTGAGACTTTTGTGCATGATGTTAAAGTTAGCTTTCACACCAAACTGTTTGAATTTTAGGGATAGAAGGTGGGGTTTTCAGGAAGGCTTAAGGCTTTTGGGTTTTTGTTGCTTCCCATTGGTCCATCCAGGTACGGGTCCGTTAACAGGCAAGTGGTCCCTACAGTCCATGCCAATTGGATTTAGAGCAGTGATTTCACATCCTACGTACCACTTCCTCGGATCTACCATGCCTAAAGATGGATACTTATAGGAAGACAAGTGTTTTTTTTGGGTACAACTTTCATGCTTTTATTCACTGTCATAAGGCTTTCCTCTCTTTTTGGGATTTTGGTGGGTGGGGAAGAGGGAGTTTTGCTGTTTGGGCAGCTTTTTCCTTCTCATGCACATCTCCTAGCTAGAAGGAGATTATTTTTCAAATTAGGTGTAGAAAAGTTATAGTCTTTTTCGTTTAAGACTATGTTTTCAAGAGAGCATAGAAGAAATGTACACAGCCTTAGGCACAAAGAGAACAAACTAGAATTTGTACGAAGTATTTATGATAAAGAAATTTTTACAATTTTGAAGAACAGACAGTGTGTATGTATTGTGTATGTATTGCTTACTATCGATCATTTATATACAATATATACACGGAGTATGATAAAGGGAGGAAAGGAAAGGGAAAGGAGGGAATTTTTTAGAATACCTCCCTCACTGATGCTATGGAGCCCCCCTAAAATTATCATGTACTATGTCCTAGAGTAGTGAGATGAATAAGAGAGAGAAGTCATAGATCAGTGAGGGTTCAGTGGATGTGTGTGCCTTTAGTAGATAGGAGCTCCATGATGTATTCTCCTCGTTGGCTATGGTAGTTGATGTCATGGAGCTTCTCTGGTGCCTTCGTCAATGCTGCTACGCAGGATATCCAGTGAAGCACGTATACTCCGCAGTCATTTGATAAAGGAGCTTGCTGTGGACTACGGTGGCAGAAATGGAAGTCGTGCCAGGTTGCCGCCGAATCTTCAATATATGGTTTTATCATGGCCACCACCTCGGTGTAGTATTTCTTTGCTAGTCATTCGAGGGGTGTTTTTGGTGTGGTAGCATACTCTGTCGGCCAGTCACTGTTGGCATCCGAGCTATTGTAGAAGACACCAATGTGAGTGTTGGTGTATAGCATGATAAGTGTCCAGTGATTGTCATGTAGCATAGGAAGGAACATTATGCACGGAAGACACTTCTCGATTTGATTCTGGAATAGCTGGCTTGCCCCGGATTCATTGGCTAGGCATAGATCATTGAACAACATCGGATGTGCTATGTAGAGCTGTCCAATCTTCTCTTATAATATAAGGATGTAAGCTGACGCCACCATCATAGCTAGACATCCTCCATCCTTGACTAGGTCCCATAGGTCATCGATGGGGACCACTGCATTATTCTTCTTGTAGATACTGTTTGCAGTATTAGAATCAACAAGATGTAGGAGTATATGATTGACCCATTCCTGAGATAGAGAGTTGCAGGATGAACGGTCAAACTTGCTGATGATGGAGTTTGAGATAACAGGCGAAGAAGAAGTGCATTTAGCAACGATCAAGGCTTGCAAGTGCTCCATATGATTGCCTAGCCTGTAGACGTCAGAAGAGTCCCAGACCTCTTTTCTGGGAGGACTGTTGGGTAGAGAGGAATGAGAATCAGAATCCATCTCTAGCAGATCCTCAGGAAGCTTTGGATCTTGGAAGTAGCACTTATCCTTTATCAGCAACAGTGTGTAGATGCTCCTGAGGTGATAGAAGTCTGTGTCCTGGAGCTGAAGTATGTATCTGAAAATATTCAGGAGCTCCATGGTGTGTAAGACGATGAAGGCACTATTTACACTTCTCGAGTCTTACTGGACTGGGAAGTCCTTTATCGCATAGAAGTTCCAGACACCGCTGTCGCATTGGATACCTTGTTTGATAACCCGGTGAAGGCAGAGAGGCAGAAGCATGAGGTTTGTATCTTCGGGGCAGATGAAGACTTGCTCTAGGTGGGGGACCTCCATAGTGCATCCGTTGAACAAGGTGACGTCGTGAGAGTGGAGGTCAGCCACACAGAGAAACCAGTGCCCCTATGCTTGTTGGGGGCCATCACTAGGTCGGGGTTGTGCTCTTCTACATGTTTCAGCAAATCAACCACCGACCGTGAGTCATCCGCCCTTGCTAGCAGCTGCCTAGCCAAGGCCGGAGTGGCATTGTAGATTGGCTGCCGATTTGTCCTGAGTGCGATATTCACGATTATTTCACTTTCTAGGAATCTGAATAGGATCTTCCTTATGACTGCTTCTGAGCGGAATACTCCTTTGAGCGCTCAGTGTCATACAAAGAAGTATTGCTCCAGAGGATTGTTTCTTCATCAATCTGCGGCCTCAAGACCATATTCAGCAACTGTTGGTCGCAGACCATCAGGTATTCGATGGTGCGTCTATCAAATTCAGCCATAACAAAGACTGGAATCTCAGACAACATAGAGAATTTGTCGGCCGATGAGGTCTTCACTCTGGGAGTTGCTCTGCAAGCAAGCTGTACAAGTCGCCCCTTTATCCTTTAGACGACTCCTCCACTTGGCCTTCATACATCTCTTCTGTTGCTTCATTTGGATCTAGCGGGGGTAGAGGAGCAGCAATGTCGATGCCGCGAGTACTCCCCTATTCTGTAGGGGCCCCGTCGGTGGGTTTCTTGGTCACTCCCTCCTCGGGCATTGTTGAAGGATTTGTGGGCCTGTTGGCATCGGAGGAGGATGACGAGTTGGAGGAAGATGGTGATGATGAGGATGATGAAGATGAGGATGCCGATGGTGATGGTGACCTCTAGGATCGCCTTGAGTGGCGACAAACATCCCTCTTGTCAAGCCTCTGCTCAATGACGTCTAGGCATTGGAGCACTGCCTGCATCGTCTGGTTCATTACTTCTAGTTGGCCAAGGAGACCAACTAGGCTTAGCAACTGGCACTCATATTTGCCTAGTCGTTGCTGGAAGGCCTGAAAGTTGTGGGTCAGGGAGAAGAAAGTAGCACTATGATTGCATGTTACCTCCCTCAAGTTATCGAATTTGAAGCCGAAAGTGTGTCCTAGAGAGGAAGGGACCGCCTATCGGCTTTGGCTCTTCGTGTGGCTCCTAGCGTTGGTGGCATGGTCCGTTGAATTTGCATCGTCTGTCGGGGCTGAGTCCACCAAGATGGTGCATGAGGGCATGGCCCTTGGGCATGGCGTTGGCACCTTTGTGGCTGCCTCTACCGCCTCAACATGGGGCCGTGAAGAAGATCGTAAAGTAGGCGGGTGCTGATCGACCACCCAACTCTCAACCTTGTCTTCGAGGACAACCACGACTGCCGTAGTTGGTGGTGTAGGGGTCTGCTGAGAAGACCTGAGCTCGACGTCTAGGAGCTCGATGAAGACCTCGTCGCTATTGTGAGAGGCGTCTGGCTGCGCCAAAGGTGTGGCTGCGGCTATTGCCGTTACCGGTAGTGTTGAAGCTAGCAGCGTTGCGACAGCTGCTTCCGGGGCCACGACAGGTGTGGTGGCCTCATTTGTGTCGACGAATGCGACTATGGGGGTGGTGCTCGACACCTCTTTAGTAGCTGCAATGGGTGTTGTTGTGGTAGCCGCTACTGGAACACGACTATTGGCTCGGTGGTGGCAGAGACTGGCTCGGTGGTGGCGAAGACTGGGGAGTCGTCAAGAATGACCACCGATGACTTGTCCTACCGAGCCGCCACAGGTGCGAGCCGCATTGTTGTGTCTATCCTCTCTTGGA
The DNA here is from genome assembly GCA_963693085.1 of Alisma plantago-aquatica. Classification (NCBI taxonomy): domain Eukaryota; kingdom Viridiplantae; phylum Streptophyta; class Magnoliopsida; order Alismatales; family Alismataceae; genus Alisma; species Alisma plantago-aquatica. The sequence continues at coordinate 742,142,472 of OY856414.1, read as the reverse complement.
TGGCAATCTGGGCGGCGTAGGCTGTGTTGACAGTCAGAGCTTTGACCTCTGCCATCGTGAAGACTAACTTCTCTGCATCATAGTTGACGTAGCCTGGAAGGGGTAAGAGGATGTTGGTTCTTGCGAACCTATAGAAAAGGTGGTGTCCTCCTTTTTGATGATGTTCGCCTTGGTGAGGGATTTGATATCTATTTTATCATCGCCCCTGGTTCACAATAGGATGAGCGGCCCCTTCGGGTACCTTAGCTCGATCGCAATCAGGTTGATGATTCCTCCCATGCTGTACTCCTTGGTGGCATCCTTGATCAGATAAAGATGATTGAGTAGGAAGTGCCCCAATTTGATTGGCGTGCCAAGCCATGATGTACCAGATGAGATGCAACTCTTTAGTGTGCAAGTAGCTTGTTTCGTATTTGCTGAAGAGCATGCTGGCCACTATTTTGTGAATATCTGCCAGAAGCAGGAGTGGACTGCCGCTACCTTGCTTCTTGACTTGAAAGAGGATTTGCCCATCAGTTTCTTCCACAGCTTGACTGGGTCGAAGCCGTTGTTGTCACTGATGCAGGCTCTATTGTTGAGAAGCTCTTGCTTAACTGCACTGGTGGAGAAGATTTCATTGAGCAACCTCTCCGTGATTTCGTACTCTGCATTGTAGAGGTGCCCTTACAGCCGGTCTGCTCTACCATAACTCTTGCTTTCTTCTAGGGTGTTTGGAACCCGACAGAGGGAGGAGATGAACTTCTTTGTCAACTCATTGTATGAGTTGGAGAAGTTGAAGCAGAGATTCTAGAGACCGGTAGCTTCGAGGACATTTTCCAACCTGTCAAAGATGCCAATCTGCCACAAGGAAGCGTGGTGGCAGAATCTGGTCAGGCAGAAGACTTTAACTGCTAGCTCAGTGTGGCGGCTCTGGTGGTTCATGTCTCTTGGCACGAATCACCCTAGATAGTGGGAAAGCACTTAGGGTTCCACTGTTGCAGCGGGGCTACGCCTGTCTCGACGTGGGGCTACTTTTCAGCTTCAGAGGGCCCAACTGTTGCTGGGTTAGGGCATTTCTGCCCTGTGGTGGCCACTACTGTGGCCTCGGGGTTGATCCTCCGACCCTTCTCGTCGACTTGGATGACAGTCTCTTTTGTGAGTGCCATTTTCTGAAAAAGATGAAGATTTCATGTTAAATTTTGAAAAGAGTTATTCAGGCAAAATTTTGTCCTCCTTATACGTGGGATCGTTATAACTAAAACTTAAGTAAGGATGGTATTGCCCGATACAGTTTGGGCGATACCTGCGAAATTGGTATCAGGTTGCATTAAGAAGCACATCATTGGGTTTTGGAGCAAACTTTATATTTCCTAGCGCGTGACACATTAGTACACGATACCAAAGAAACCCAACATGTTCTTTGAGCGATACTCATGATAAACTGATATCGGGTAAAAAGAAAAATGATGCACTTGTGAAGTCGGCAACAAAAAAATGTGATATGGCTGTGTGACACGTGTATCATGCAGACCCTAGAGAGTGTCGGCACGCTCCCCCAAACTTACTCAGCGCGGTAAGGAATGCACAATATATGTGTCGCACGATACTTGTATCGCGTAACACAGATGGAAACCTGATACTGTAACACCCAGATTTTTATATCACATAAGCGGAAGCATTTTTTTTTTCTTTTCTGGGAGTGTCACAAACATGATAACCATTGCAATAAAAGTAAATGAAACACTTTGTAAAACTGTAAAACTGATTCATACATAGCTTTTTGTCAACATAAAACTACATCATGATTATGCATAAGTTCATAATAAAAAGAGGTCAATGCTCAGGATCATCTAGGTAGATGGCACCCCACTAGGCAATCTTGAAAGTCTCTTAGGCCTTTGCTGGTCCCTTTGTTCTTCAATCGCACCAAACCTGCGGACATCGCATCCCCAGTCATGCATTGGGAAAAACAGTCGTTAGAGTAAGTGGCATGAGTATTCTAAAATGCACATTACTGAAGAGCTAACAATGTTACAAAAATATTCTTGGACACTATAAAACTGATAGCAATTGTTGGTTAAAATCTGAAAACATAATATCTCTTGACTTCTTTAACTCTTATCTTTCTACTCTATCTTTTTGGGAGACCTATACCATGGGTCTCATGACATACATCAAAGTGTCTAGGTCATACTTATGTCATCTGCATTCCTCTCATCACACTCATGGATGAGATTATAGACATACTCTAATCTAAAGTATCTTTTACTTACGATTTTTATCTTTTGTGGCCACCATTATACAATAAGTCCTCCTCTGTTGACACCGAAGTGTCCTCTGTGGTGCAACGCACCCTCTGTTGGCACAACGTGCCCTCTGTTGACACCAAAGTGTCCTCTATGGTGCAACGCACCCTCTGTTGGCACAATGTGCCCTCTGTTGGCATAAATGCCCTCTGTGACACCCGCAGTGTCTGGCGCAGCGCGCCCTCTGAATCGTCCCGGGACTCTCTGGTGAGGACTTATTATATAATGTATTATGTGAAGGTTTTGAATTAATTATCTTAAGTCTAATCTTACTAAACTCTGAATCTGAACTTATCTGAAACTGAGTACTAAACATGTACTAAATTCTGAATCTGAATCTCTACTCTTAAATTCTGAACTGATTCCATTACTGAATCTGGATCTGAAGTTGAATCTTTTATTCTTAAATCATGAACTAAATCTTTTATTGAATGTGAATATGGATCTCAATTACTTCATAATTAAGATTGGGTCTGCAAACCTTATCATGTATCTTTATTCAAAAACTAGCCACTCACATAGTGAGTAGTCTAAGTCTGAATCTAAATCTCTTATTCTTAAGTTCTAAACTGAATTCAATACTGGATTTGAGCATGTATCCCATTATTTGGGTAAACCTTATTCTAAAACTCTGATTTGGTAAGATTACTTCATTATACCAATTACATCATACATAAGTCTAATGTCTTATGAGACAAGATCTGAAATGAGTATAGAAACACTAAGCATACAAAAGTAACTTAAGTAAAGTGTATAGATAAAGTATGATATATGATTCTTGGCAAGATAACTTCATTCTCTATTAAGACCTCATCAAATCTGATCGTAATGGACTTAAGTCTTAAATCATAAACCATAGAATAGAAACCTTAGAAAATCTTAACTTACATCTTAATCATGCTCAATTTATATAAAATATCATTAAGTCTAATCTCAATACATTCGTATGAACTTAAATCTTAAACCTTAAAGTAGAAATCATATAGATTCTCATCGTGCAACTTAATCATGACTTAATGTCTCATCATTTGATAATATCCTCACAAACTCATGTTGCTATATCTTTAATCCCACTAGTACATTTATCCTGAAAATTGGGTCATGGTGTACCATGTGCAACACCATATTCTCACATAATACTTAACTTTTAAACACCAACCTTATTAAGGAATCTATTTCACTTCTTAATTTCTTAGATCGCTACATATATAAGAAACCTTGATGACATGTTCCTACTTGAAATCTCAATGTGTGATTACATCTATATGTAAGGGATATGATACAAATATATTTTCTTATTCTTCTTATGAACTTAACTCATGATCTAGAATCATTCCATGACATACCACTACTTAAGGTATTGAGCATATGAAATTCTATAATCATAAGCACATACAATCTTTCTTACATATTTAACCTAGAATGTAAGACATGAAGGTCTTATCTAAGAAGCATGTAAATGTACTTGGTTCAATAAACATAAATACTCATGGGCATGAACCACTTACCTGTAGTAAGCCAAAATCCTACTCTCACTGCTTCTCGGTATATTGGACCTGACTCTATCCTGAAAATCCAAGGGTTATGTCAGATTCACATCCTTTCTTTTTGATCAACATCTTTAGGGTCATACATTTTTCATCGAAACGTGCGATTAGGTGTACCCTTACACAGAGTATATTAGATTAGCGTACTAATGTATTTTTTTTTTTAGATGTTTCTTTAATAATCATAATAATATTAGAATCCATAGTCTAAGTTCATTGTGCAAAATAGCTCATTTATACAATGCTAACTCATACCATGGTTTATATGCATCCAAGTCGTTATTATTGTCATTAATACATAATATTCATAGAGCTTAGGATTATACATATAATATCCATGTTCTAACATTTTATCATATATAAGCTAGGATTTGAACTATTTTCTTAGGGCCATTAGGATAGTCATATTATACATATTAATCTCCTAGTTATATACTTAGTACATATATCTCATGTGTACAGTATAGTGACGTAACCTGAACTGGATAATTTTGAGATTTCAGATTATCATCCCTGTCTGTTAGGTGATAAGTACGTATTCTGTTAGATAGTAAGTACGTATTCCGGTAACAGTTCAGCCTTGTTCTCGTTGAGTTCTTGCTGTAGTCGAAGATATAGTGGAGCAAATTAAAATAACAAAGCGGCAAGGTGATAAAGTAGAACAATACAGAAGCAAGACTCCACGGAAACGATAGCAAGACTCCACGGAAACGATCGCTCTCAAACGATCGCTCTCAACCTGCAGATGGAAAACGGACCTGGTTCTATAGCAACATAGGGCCATGCTTAACAGACCAGAGGCGTTGAGACACCTCCGATGGTCCTTGCGCAGGCCAAACAAAGGCCAGAGCAGCGAAGCTGCCCAGCCACAGCCGCGCACAGGGAGACGAGCGAGAAATGCCGACGAGCAAACAGGGACTCACGTCCAACACGCAACGAACCGTTCCGATCTCAGAGACGAAGAAAAATGCGGCGAGGTAGTCCGTGGGGAGCAGGGCAGCGGCGTCGGCCCCCCTCCGTGCCAAACCAGGCGAGAACAAGGAAAAAATAGGAGGAGTACAGACCTGCGGCCGAGGCTTGGGAACAGCAGGACAGTCTCCGCGGATGAGAGGGCGCATCCTCGTCGCCTGAAACACGACCATGTAGGGCTGGAGTCCCTCCGGCGGCGGGCGGCCAACAACAGTTGCCGCGGCTCTACAGGATACGTTGAACCAGCACTTCGCAGCCCAGGGGGAGGCCGGGGGCGCGTTCTTGGGATGCCATAGATGGTGCTGGAGCAAGGAATTTCAGCGAGGTGGTGTGAGGGTCGAGTATGACGACGGAAGGATGGAGGTTGAAGATGGAGTAGGCAGCGGGTGTCTAAAGCTAGTGCGGCGAAATTGACGGTGGGGAATGGTTCAGGGAAGTTCTATGAAACTTTTCGAACGACCAGGAAGACGAACGAAATGCTAGAAGTCGAGTTGCAACTTGGCAGCGGGAAGAAAGCGGCGGCCGAGAAGGGCGTTTCTTATAGGGACGTTTTTAGGGTTCGGGCAATGGGTCGTTAGTTACGGTTTGGTCTCCCGAAGACAGAGCATCTTTCGATTTCGAAAATGAGCAAGTAAATCGCGAGATATTCGCAATCAAGCGGACTGCCTTGTTTCCTTTTTGGACCAAGGTAGGAGAAGATGGTCCGACGGCTGAGATTAGCCTGTTTCAAACGGACAAGATCCAATGGCTTGGAAAAATCGACTAGGGCAGAAATAGCCTTTATTAAGAGATTTGCATGCATTTAAAACTCTTACTTTCCCAAATTTATTTCCCCTATCAAATAAAGTCCGATGGGTCCCAAAATTTGACCAGGCGTTCCTAAAAATGTCTAGAATATTCTCCTATCCTTAATTTCCACGTTGGGTCATCAAATAAATAGATATAACTAATAGTTTATAAATCTTTAATAATGCATAACTAATTATTTATAAACCGTTAAATACTAAAATTTTGGGTTTTCTCTTATTTATACGTTGTCTTTGAGAAGGAAATTTTTTTAGCACCAAATAGAAATCAATATTATTTAAAATGACCATTTTTTGTAAGATATGACCGTAAAGGATGTAATATAAGGGGAAATTGTAATTAAATAACTAAAAAAAATAAAATGAGGATGTTACAATTCTAACCACCTTAAAATAAATTTCGTCCTCGAAATTTCTCTAGGCTACTACCCACCTTAGGGTTCTGCTTATGTCTTCATTTATTATAAGGCACACTTATGTTAAAAAAAATTGCATGAAAAGAAATATGTAATGTGTTTTCATAAAAAGAATTATGTGAGTATTATCTATTACCTTGGTCTACTTCTCAACTCATACTTAGGGTTTATGAAACTAAACTTGGCTCTATACTTAGGGAATCTACCTCGACCTTCTCATGAATTCCTAGCATTAGGCATAGTTGACCATCTAATCTTAGGTCTTTCAGGTATCTCCTACACCTCTAGATATGTGGTGATCAAGCACATACCCACAGATGTGAGATCCTGTCATGCTATCTCTCACTAACCTACTAACATATGTGTCCCATACCACATGGACTAGTAAGAAATGAGATATGCATCAAAGTCTAGTGCTTATGACATTCCTCTTCTATCCTCAATTGGCTGGCCATAACCATTGAGAATGGAGAAGCAACATCATTAGCTAGGGTTAGGTTGAAACATGAGACCTAGAATATAAACATCTCTCTCGGACATCTCTATTTCTTCTAAGGTGAAAACTATGGGTCATTCTATGTCATTGTATCTTTCTATGGGAATCTATCCCTAAAGACTAATCTCTTATCTCTTCATTCTAGGGAGACTATGAGAATCATGTTTGCCTAGTGGCCATTTACCAAATTGCTCTGATACCATATTGTAACACCCAGATTTTTATATCACATAAGCGGAAGCATTTTTTTTTTCTTTTCTGGGAGTGTCACAAACATGATAACCATTGCAATAAAAGTAAATGAAACACTTTGTAAAACTGTAAAACTGATTCATACATAGCTTTTTGTCAACATAAAACTACATCATGATTATGCATAAGTTCATAATAAAAAGAGGTCAATGCTCAGGATCATCTAGGTAGATGGCACCCCACTAGGCAATCTTGAAAGTCTCTTAGGCCTTTGCTGGTCCCTTTGTTCTTCAATCGCACCAAACCTGCGGACATCGCATCCCCAGTCATGCATTGGGAAAAACAGTCGTTAGAGTAAGTGGCATGAGTATTCTAAAATGCACATTACTGAAGAGCTAACAATGTTACAAAAATATTCTTGGACACTATAAAACTGATAGCAATTGTTGGTTAAAATCTGAAAACATAATATCTCTTGACTTCTTTAACTCTTATCTTTCTACTCTATCTTTTTGGGAGACCTATACCATGGGTCTCATGACATACATCAAAGTGTCTAGGTCATACTTATGTCATCTGCATTCCTCTCATCACACTCATGGATGAGATTATAGACATACTCTAATCTAAAGTATCTTTTACTTACGATTTTTATCTTTTGTGGCCACCATTATACAATAAGTCCTCCTCTGTTGACACCGAAGTGTCCTCTGTGGTGCAACGCACCCTCTGTTGGCACAACGTGCCCTCTGTTGACACCAAAGTGTCCTCTATGGTGCAACGCACCCTCTGTTGGCACAATGTGCCCTCTGTTGGCATAAATGCCCTCTGTGACACCCGCAGTGTCTGGCGCAGCGCGCCCTCTGAATCGTCCCGGGACTCTCTGGTGAGGACTTATTATATAATGTATTATGTGAAGGTTTTGAATTAATTATCTTAAGTCTAATCTTACTAAACTCTGAATCTGAACTTATCTGAAACTGAGTACTAAACATGTACTAAATTCTGAATCTGAATCTCTACTCTTAAATTCTGAACTGATTCCATTACTGAATCTGGATCTGAAGTTGAATCTTTTATTCTTAAATCATGAACTAAATCTTTTATTGAATGTGAATATGGATCTCAATTACTTCATAATTAAGATTGGGTCTGCAAACCTTATCATGTATCTTTATTCAAAAACTAGCCACTCACATAGTGAGTAGTCTAAGTCTGAATCTAAATCTCTTATTCTTAAGTTCTAAACTGAATTCAATACTGGATTTGAGCATGTATCCCATTATTTGGGTAAACCTTATTCTAAAACTCTGATTTGGTAAGATTACTTCATTATACCAATTACATCATACATAAGTCTAATGTCTTATGAGACAAGATCTGAAATGAGTATAGAAACACTAAGCATACAAAAGTAACTTAAGTAAAGTGTATAGATAAAGTATGATATATGATTCTTGGCAAGATAACTTCATTCTCTATTAAGACCTCATCAAATCTGATCGTAATGGACTTAAGTCTTAAATCATAAACCATAGAATAGAAACCTTAGAAAATCTTAACTTACATCTTAATCATGCTCAATTTATATAAAATATCATTAAGTCTAATCTCAATACATTCGTATGAACTTAAATCTTAAACCTTAAAGTAGAAATCATATAGATTCTCATCGTGCAACTTAATCATGACTTAATGTCTCATCATTTGATAATATCCTCACAAACTCATGTTGCTATATCTTTAATCCCACTAGTACATTTATCCTGAAAATTGGGTCATGGTGTACCATGTGCAACACCATATTCTCACATAATACTTAACTTTTAAACACCAACCTTATTAAGGAATCTATTTCACTTCTTAATTTCTTAGATCGCTACATATATAAGAAACCTTGATGACATGTTCCTACTTGAAATCTCAATGTGTGATTACATCTATATGTAAGGGATATGATACAAATATATTTTCTTATTCTTCTTATGAACTTAACTCATGATCTAGAATCATTCCATGACATACCACTACTTAAGGTATTGAGCATATGAAATTCTATAATCATAAGCACATACAATCTTTCTTACATATTTAACCTAGAATGTAAGACATGAAGGTCTTATCTAAGAAGCATGTAAATGTACTTGGTTCAATAAACATAAATACTCATGGGCATGAACCACTTACCTGTAGTAAGCCAAAATCCTACTCTCACTGCTTCTCGGTATATTGGACCTGACTCTATCCTGAAAATCCAAGGGTTATGTCAGATTCACATCCTTTCTTTTTGATCAACATCTTTAGGGTCATACATTTTTCATCGAAACGTGCGATTAGGTGTACCCTTACACAGAGTATATTAGATTAGCGTACTAATGTATTTTTTTTTTTAGATGTTTCTTTAATAATCATAATAATATTAGAATCCATAGTCTAAGTTCATTGTGCAAAATAGCTCATTTATACAATGCTAACTCATACCATGGTTTATATGCATCCAAGTCGTTATTATTGTCATTAATACATAATATTCATAGAGCTTAGGATTATACATATAATATCCATGTTCTAACATTTTATCATATATAAGCTAGGATTTGAACTATTTTCTTAGGGCCATTAGGATAGTCATATTATACATATTAATCTCCTAGTTATATACTTAGTACATATATCTCATGTGTACAGTATAGTGACGTAACCTGAACTGGATAATTTTGAGATTTCAGATTATCATCCCTGTCTGTTAGGTGATAAGTACGTATTCTGTTAGATAGTAAGTACGTATTCCGGTAACAGTTCAGCCTTGTTCTCGTTGAGTTCTTGCTGTAGTCGAAGATATAGTGGAGCAAATTAAAATAACAAAGCGGCAAGGTGATAAAGTAGAACAATACAGAAGCAAGACTCCACGGAAACGATAGCAAGACTCCACGGAAACGATCGCTCTCAAACGATCGCTCTCAACCTGCAGATGGAAAACGGACCTGGTTCTATAGCAACATAGGGCCATGCTTAACAGACCAGAGGCGTTGAGACACCTCCGATGGTCCTTGCGCAGGCCAAACAAAGGCCAGAGCAGCGAAGCTGCCCAGCCACAGCCGCGCACAGGGAGACGAGCGAGAAATGCCGACGAGCAAACAGGGACTCACGTCCAACACGCAACGAACCGTTCCGATCTCAGAGACGAAGAAAAATGCGGCGAGGTAGTCCGTGGGGAGCAGGGCAGCGGCGTCGGCCCCCCTCCGTGCCAAACCAGGCGAGAACAAGGAAAAAATAGGAGGAGTACAGACCTGCGGCCGAGGCTTGGGAACAGCAGGACAGTCTCCGCGGATGAGAGGGCGCATCCTCGTCGCCTGAAACACGACCATGTAGGGCTGGAGTCCCTCCGGCGGCGGGCGGCCAACAACAGTTGCCGCGGCTCTACAGGATACGTTGAACCAGCACTTCGCAGCCCAGGGGGAGGCCGGGGGCGCGTTCTTGGGATGCCATAGATGGTGCTGGAGCAAGGAATTTCAGCGAGGTGGTGTGAGGGTCGAGTATGACGACGGAAGGATGGAGGTTGAAGATGGAGTAGGCAGCGGGTGTCTAAAGCTAGTGCGGCGAAATTGACGGTGGGGAATGGTTCAGGGAAGTTCTATGAAACTTTTCGAACGACCAGGAAGACGAACGAAATGCTAGAAGTCGAGTTGCAACTTGGCAGCGGGAAGAAAGCGGCGGCCGAGAAGGGCGTTTCTTATAGGGACGTTTTTAGGGTTCGGGCAATGGGTCGTTAGTTACGGTTTGGTCTCCCGAAGACAGAGCATCTTTCGATTTCGAAAATGAGCAAGTAAATCGCGAGATATTCGCAATCAAGCGGACTGCCTTGTTTCCTTTTTGGACCAAGGTAGGAGAAGATGGTCCGACGGCTGAGATTAGCCTGTTTCAAACGGACAAGATCCAATGGCTTGGAAAAATCGACTAGGGCAGAAATAGCCTTTATTAAGAGATTTGCATGCATTTAAAACTCTTACTTTCCCAAATTTATTTCCCCTATCAAATAAAGTCCGATGGGTCCCAAAATTTGACCAGGCGTTCCTAAAAATGTCTAGAATATTCTCCTATCCTTAATTTCCACGTTGGGTCATCAAATAAATAGATATAACTAATAGTTTATAAATCTTTAATAATGCATAACTAATTATTTATAAACCGTTAAATACTAAAATTTTGGGTTTTCTCTTATTTATACGTTGTCTTTGAGAAGGAAATTTTTTTAGCACCAAATAGAAATCAATATTATTTAAAATGACCATTTTTTGTAAGATATGACCGTAAAGGATGTAATATAAGGGGAAATTGTAATTAAATAACTAAAAAAAATAAAATGAGGATGTTACAGATACAATCGAAGCGATAGGGAAATCGATACATGTTTAAAGCTTTGCCCGACACGGGCATGAACACAATACACGGTCGGTGCACGATAGAAACGGGATATAGGTCAGCGCGATAAATTCTGCGTGACACGGGTTACTACCTTGTCTGGTAGAGAGATACTAAACACGACATGGGAGGTTGGGAGGTAGGAAACCCAGGGCGTGAGCTAGGATGGCTTTGAGTGATGTAAGAGATTGCGCAATACAGTAGTAGAAGCTTGGTAGCTTTGGTAACACAACACGATTATTCTTTTGTTGCTTATATAGCCGTCTGCGAGCGGGGTTAAACTGTGAAAATTGGGACACACGTCACGCATGCACGTGAATCACCTTCCAAAGAAAGGTAAAATCTATCTAATCACATCGTGTCGTGAGGCTTAGAGAGAGGCAGTGCGTCGTCCGACATGCGTTTACTCGATGCGCCACGAGTTCACATGATGCATCGGGCGCGGTGTGGCGCGAGCGCTACCTGACAGAGCGATACGCGGTCCGACTAACGCGCCGGGCGCGACACCTGCCCGATATGCTCAGTCTGGCATGGTAATCTGATACACCAAGGATGAGCGATAAAGGTGGTTAATCATGTCTGCGCGCCATGTCTTGTGCTCAAAAGTCATAAAGACTTAGTGAGACTAAAAACTAAAGTAAAAGGCACTTGATATGTAAAACATCACTAGCCTAAGTGTAAACCTCAGCCTCAGCTAGTATTACACATCAAGGTGGTGAAACTAAGTCGACGACCCAGAAAATGTGAGAGTCAGTGTGTGTGGCATGTACACAAACTCAGGCCTTATTATAATGAAAGTATTCGGAATGTTCTTTGCAGGAAGAGGAAATAACATCCTATCCTAAGAAAGTAAAAACTTGGGCTGCCTCCCAAGGAGCACTATGATTTCTGTCGTTATCTCGATATCTTCCGTTCTCACTAGGCATATTTGGCGGGTGCGGCTTTGGCATCATCCAGGGGAAACTCAGGTCGCCTTGTGAAAGCTTCATCTTTGTAGAACCTTTTCAACCGGTGTCCGTTGACAGGAAAGACCTTTGTAGGATAATCCTTGTCATATACCTCCATCATTCCCGACAAGTACATCTTTGCATCCACGAACGGTCCTGACCAGCAAGTCTACAGTTTCCCTGGAAAAAGTTGAATAGAAGATTTAAAAAGCAAAACCGTGTCACCTTCCTTGACATCTTTCTTCCTCAAGTGGGAGTCATGCCAAAATTTTGTCCTCTGCTTGTAGATTCTTGCATTCTCATAGGCGTGAAGCCTAAGTTCTTCAAGTTCTTGGAGCTAGAGGACCTTTTCTTCCCGGTTACGGATGGATCCATATTGAGACGTTTAATGGCCCAAAAAGCCTTCTGCTCTAACTTGAAAGGCAGATGATATGCTTTCCATAATATCAACCAATAAGGCGTGGTGCCAAGCAGCGTCTTATATGATATTCTAAATGCCCCGAGAGCATCGTCTAGCTTGATGGACCAATCCTTCTGAGATTTTCTGACTGTCTTCTCCAAGATCTATTTGATTTTCCTATTTGAAACTTCAATTTGGCCAGATGTCTGGGGATGATACGGGGTAGCAACCTTATGTCGAACCCCATATCTTCACAAAAGTGACTCAAATTGTTTTTCAAAAAAGTGCGATCTACCGTCGTTGATCTCCGTTCGAGGGACTCCAAATCTTGGGAAGATTATCTTTGTGAAGAGCTTTATATTAGACTTGGCATCACAAGTGGTAGTGGGTATGGCTTCTACTGACTTGGAGACATAGTCCACCACAACTAGAATGTATTGGAAACCGTATGAAGAAGGGAAAGGTCACATATAGTCGATTCCCCATACGTCAAAGATTTCAACTTCAATCCATTCAGACATATACATCTCATTCCTGTGGGAAATATTCCCAGTTCTCCGGCTCTCGATGCAGGCTTTGACATAGGCATGATCATCTTTGAACAAAGTGGGCCAATAGATACCAAACTAGAGAACCTTGGCTTTTTTAGCTCCCAAGTGTCCTCCATAGGGAGAGGAGTGACACTCATACAAGGTCTTTGAGGCTTCATCTTCAGGTATACATCTTCTATAGAGGCTATCGGAGCAACGCCTAAACAACAAAGAGTCATCCCAGTAATAGTATTTCAAATTAGAGAAGAATTTCTTTTTCTAATTATAAGATATTTTTGGGGGTAGTTGTTTGCAAGAAAGATAGTTGTAGATATCAGCATACCAGGGTCCTTCTGGATTGGCTATCTGGGCAACATAATTTACCTTATCAACATAGCTTTCATTGATCAACAGTGGGTAGTCATCCTCCACTCTAATCCTAGTTAGGTGGTCGGTGACCACGTTCTCGGTATCCTTCTTGTCAATGATCTCATGATCAAACTCCTATAGCAGCAATGCCCAGCACAACAGCCTAGGCTTAGCATCTTTCTTTTGCATCAGATAATTGATGGCTCCGTGGTCCGTGTGAACAATCACCTTGGAACCCACAAGATAAGAACAAGACTTGTCAAATGCGTAGACAATGACTAGCATTTCCTTCTCTGTGGTGGTGTAATTTATCTGGGCCTCGTCTAACATTTTACTGGCATAGAAGATCACGTGATGCTTTTTATCCTTCTTTTTCCCAAGGACTGCACCTATAGCAAAATCACTAGCATCACACATAAGTTCAAATAGAAGGTTCCAGTTGGGTGACTGGATAATGGGTGTAGAGACCAGAGCATCCTTTAAGGTGGAGAATGTAGTGAGACATTCTTCTGTGAAATCAAACTTCACATCCTTTATCAACAAATTTGATAACGACTTTGCGATCTTCGAGAAGTCCTTGATAAACCTTTTGTAGTAGCTGGCATGCTCTAAGAAACTTCTGACTCCTGTCATAGACGTGGGCGGAGGGATCCTTATAATTGCTTCCACCTTAGACTGATCAACTTCAATGCCTTTGTTGGACACTTTATGTCTGAGGACGATATCTTCCTATACCATAAAATGGCACTTTTCCCAGTTAAGGGTGAGACTCTGTTCTTCACATCTTTTCATCACCAAAAATAAATTATTCAGGCGATCATCAAAAGAGCTGCCATAGACGCTGAAGTCGCCCATGAAGACTTCAATCTTATCTTCTAAGAAATCTGCTTAGATAGCGTTCATGTACCGCTGAAAGGTTGCAGGTGCATTACAGATCCCAAAGGGCATTCTTCTACAAGTAAAAGTTCCATAAATGTAGGTGAAGGTAATCTTTTCCTGATCATCTAGATGGATGGGGATCTGATAGAACCCCGAGCATCCATCCAACCAGTAAAAGTATGAGTGGCGGGCTAGGCGCTCAAGCATCTGGTCGATGAACGGGAGAGGGAAGTGATCCTTACAGGTGGTGGTGTTTAACTTTCTGTAGTCTATACACATCCTCTATCCAGTAATGGTCTTGGTTGCAGCTTCAATCCCATTGTCTTCCCTGATTAGTGTGATACCTCCCTTCTTAGGGACTACCTGAATGGGACTCACCCATGTACTGTCACTGATGGAATATATGATTCCTGTATCATAGAGCTTTAAAACTTCCTTCCTAACCACCTCTCACAACTTCTCGTTCATCTTCCGTTGCGGCTAGGCGTAGGGTTTGGAATTTTCTTCAAGATGAATTATGTGCATACACATAGAAGGGCTGATCCCCCTTAGGTATCTAATTGAGTAACCTAAGGCTTTTCTTCATAGCCTCAGTTCCACTAACAACTGTTCCTTCTAATCGTCAGTCAATTCTGAGTTGATAATAATCAGATTCATTATTCCTTCATCCAAGAATCTGTACTCCAAACCTTTTGGAAAAACTTTTAGTTTGGGCGAGAATGCTTCGTAGTGCAACATACACCACTGTCTCAACTGGGCCATCTACTTCAGACAGGTCTTCGGCATCTAGAAATGCCAAGAGTTCTCTCACCTCTAGGTCTTTGACCACCTGTGCGTTTCCAACTAGGGCACGCATCAGTGGGTCCACCATAGCCTTCTCCTCCCTCACCTCATCGTAGAGTTGCTGAAAACTTTTGACAAAGTAAGAAGACTCAAAGAACGAGGGGGCTTTCATGCAGTCACAGATGTTGAAGTCGATATGCTCTCGTCCAACTCTGATTGTTATCATCCTTGCATCCACGTCGATGAGTGCTCTGCCGGTTGCAAGGAAAGGTCACCCGAAAATCATTGGGCAGCTAGGATCCTCCAAGGTGTCGATCAGAATGATGTCATAGGGTATAAAGAACCACCCAACCCTAATGAGCACATCTTCCACTACTCCAACATGTCTTGTGAAGGTGTGGTGTGCTAGCTGGATTCTCATATTTGTACTTACTATGTTAGTAAGTCCCAACCTCTTTGCAAGCGACAACGACATTAAGCTAATGCTTGCCCCTAGATATGCCAGTCCTTTGCGGGTCATGTTGTGTCCGACTTAGAAGGGAATGACAAAGGCGTCGAGATCTTTCTTCTTGGAGGGCATACCTGTCTTAACAAAAGAACTGGACATCTGTGCTAACTTCATGGTTTCAACATCTTCGCCTCTCTTCTTCCATTAAATCAAGTCCTTGAGAAACTTTGCATAAGTGGGCATTTCCTCGATGTCATCCAAGAAAGGGATGTCGAGGTGCAACTTTTTCACGGCAGCCATGAACTTCTCATACCTTTTTTTTAATTGAGATTTCACTAGCTTGTGCGGAAAAGGTATGCGGGGTGCATACCTATCCAGACGCTCCTCGGAAGTCCTGTCGTCGTCTCCTTTTACTGTTACTTTCTTTTGCTTCTGGGGTAATTCTGCTGATTCCTCGAGGGTTACATCCTTGATTGGTGTTGTTACTACAATTGCTCTCTTCTCATCGACTGGGTGTATCACTGTTCTTGACCTCAGGACGGCCATCTTTACAGTTTCATTGCCTTGCAGGTTCACCTCAGTGCTGGATGGGAACCGCCCTACCCGATGGTTGATACTCTGGGCTAGGATTGCCAGCTGTTGGTCTATTTGCTTGTTGTGCTGCCAGAGCTCCCCGATATGAGTCGAAAAACCTCCCATCTATTGTTGCATTAGTTTGAGCAATGCCATGCTCTCCATGGAACTTTTGTGCAGATTCTCATTCAATTCATTCTGTTTCTTGGTGAAGGACATTAACTCGGTCATCATCGACGACCGCTGTTGCTGGCCATGTTTGGCATTCAGGTAGCTTCTTGGTTGCTGAATACCTATTTGGCATTGATGATTCTGCTGTCCTCCTGAAGAGGTTCTTCCTACTAGCTGGTGAGAGTTTTCTACCATGCTGGTGTTTCCATATGAGAATCTGGGATGGTCAGGATGTCGATACTAGATGTAACTCACATTCTACGTACTTTTGTCATCAGGCTCGCCTTGCACGAGTGTATGTGGGCAAAAGTCAGAAAGATGGTCCGGCTCTCCGCATGTGACACAGCTCCTGACCGCGTCTTGTCGGACCTTGCCCTTATAGCTCTGCTCCTTTAAGGCTTGTACATCAGTCACCATCTTGTCCAACTTAGCCACCGATACTTCCATCACCTTTGATTCTCCCAGGGTGGAGTGACTTCTTGACTCTCTATCATATTCACTATCCTGCTGATTTGTGGCCATATTGTCTACAATCTCCCTGGCTCTTTGGGCGCTAAGCCCCAAGAAATCACTGTCTGTTGCAACATTCAAGGATTTCATTTCTTTGATGCACAACCCATTGTAGAAGGTGGTGATCAACTTGGGCTCAGAGAAATTGTGGTGCGAGCACTCTCTCTGATAGCTTTAGAATCTTTCCCATGTTTCATGCAGGTTCTATGTAACCTTCTGTGAGAATTTGGTTATCTTGTTTTGACATTTTATTGTTCTCTCTATAGGGAAGAACTTAGTGATAAAGGTGTTGGCTAGATGTTCCCAGTCGGGGAGGCTCCCATCTTGGAGACTTGTGTACCATTCCAGAGCTTTGTCCCTTAAGGAGAAAGGGAAGTATTGGGTGTAGATGTAAGATATCGGGACCCTGCTTATCTTACAAGTCTTACATGTCCTCTTGAACGTCATAAGATGGTTGTAAGGGTTCTCTATACTGGTGTTTCCTCTGAACCGGTTGTGTTGCAGCAACTGGAGAAAGGCAGGCTTCAACTCAAAGTTAGCCACATTGAGCGGTTGCTCCACCACTGGGTTCCTTTCCTGATTTTCCCTAACTTGGACAAAAGAACAAAGAGACCGAGCTTCAGGTGCTTCCTCATCCATTGCTTACTAGACACAGGAGTGTTTGAAGGGATGACGAAGTACCTGAAAGGAAAAGATGTAAAAGTGTGAGTTTGTTGTATAAATTATATGCAATAAGTATATGCGATATTATATGCATATGTACAAGGTTTTTGGAAAAGTGCAAGTAAAACTCGAGTTCATAGAATGGTATTTGTTGCTGAGTCCCCGACAACAGTGCCAAAAAGTTGATAAGCCTTAAACATGGGTCCAAAAATGGAGACATGTCTAGGTCATCAGACTTTAGTAATTTATATTACCTGAATGTTTAAGACTCCTGCAACTAGCACATGGTCGAAGTAGTTCGAGGTCAAACTCAAGGACTAGGAGAATAACACTTTGGAACCCAAGTTTTACTTGTTTAAGCACATCGAAAAGTCAAAGGATAAGGTTTGTTGTATCAAAAGAATAAAAAAAAAAAAAACCTATCTCCAACGGGAGTTACCAGAAAGATGTAAGCTTTGGGTGTTTTGGGTTTTAGTAGTTTTTATGGTAGTTTTTGTATATAGGAAACCAAGGAGTTAAAATTATCTTCATAGCATAGCATGAAGAAAGAAAACCTAATCGTAACAAGCAGAGGCGGTCTACATCCTGTGCCTTCTTGTCTCAAAGAAGGCGCCAACTGACCGTGCACCAAATTCCCTCTCTCGAAGGTACCAGGCGTAGGCTCGTGTGGAAGGGTAAACCATACATGGCTCTAGTTCTGAGTACTCTTGTATACATGAATCAGACCAAGCTCTAGAAGTTTACAACATCCCCCTCTCGAAGGAGCCAAAACAAGAAACACAATTAGATAGCTAGTCAAAAGTGTGAATTAGAAAGAAGAAACTAGAACTCAGATGCCAGAAATAAAACATCCAACGCAATAAAGCAACACAAAGAACGATATGAGATAAAATCCATAGATTCCAATAATTATAAAGAAACATAATGGTTTAGTTACAATGCTATAATTAAATGAAAGTAAATGCTGTAAAGGGAAGATAAGTATCAGTCTCCTTGATTTAGGAGATTGAAATGTACAAAAACAAACACCTAAGATAATGCTAACTTGGTACCGGGTAAGGGCCCTATCGGGATATGACTGTGTCAAGTCCTTGACCGTGTCGGGTCGTCGATCATGACAGATAAGGGTAGTATTGGGATAGGATCTCCATCTAATAAGGTCATGTCAGGCTGGAGCCATGACGGGTATAGACCGTATCAAGTTGGGTACTATGTCAGGTTAGGATACATATCGGGTTAACATTACTTAAGCCTCTCGGGTTCTTCGTGTCGGGTGTAGGTGGGCGATCCCTCTTGGGTTGAAGCCCAGATAGGAACCCGACATGTTGGAAGTAGCCTTGAGGATCATATCATGCTTCTTGCTGCTACCAGAACGGTCTCTAAGTGAACTCCTCCCATCCCTCTTGGGATGGGGGTTTGCTCACCTAGTATCGCCCGGAAGGCTCCTTGGGACTCGACGCACTAGCTCCTTTACTCTGGGAGTTAGCTCTCGTATGGTCTGGCCCGTCCCATCGTAGGCTTGTAGCTGCTATTTATAGGCAGCGAGTTGATGGGAGTTGTAGCTTTTATTGGCTTACATGTCCTTCATCCATAGTTCCATTTGCAAGGCTTCAGGAGGGGCCGATACGGTTGTCGCCCGATGCACTAGTCTGGCCATGAACGTGCTGGGCAGCAAGTGCATCACGTACAGCTGTCTGAGGGGTGGCCATGTCGGGTAACGACCTCATCGGGTTGTGAACCGTGACGAGTTAGGCACCATATTGGGTAGAGAGCTGCAGCGGGCAGGGACTCCCGCATGACATGCCCACGTCGGGTTGCCATCATAGTGGGTGGCGACCATGACGGGTAAAGTGGAGTGTCGACCTTGCGAGCTACCAGATTGGGACGTGGACTTCGTTGCTGATGGGCCCGATGGGCCGATTGGTGCTTTTCTTGTGGAAGAATAAGAAAACCATGTAAAATATGGGAAATATTGTCAAGGGCGTAGAGGGCATAATATCTTCACAATAAATAAGATAAAACAAAAAGGAAGTTAGGTTTGGAGTCTATTTTGATAACAAAATATAAGCTCTAGCAGACATAAAATGGCTGTTATCACCCACTTAGCCCTAGACCTCCTATATTACAGTATAATCCTTACTTGTGGATAGGGGTTCAACATTTGCACATACTCACCTCACTTACTCCCCTTAACCATAACCCTAAACCCTAAATACTAAACCATGTACCCTGAACCCTAAACCCTAAATCTTGAACCCTAAACCCTACACCCTAAACCTTAGTGTTTATGGTTTTAGATTTTTTTTAATGAAATGGTATAGTTGAAAGAAAAATACTTTCTCTAATCATGCTTCTAGAAGTCATGAATCCTACAACATTTTGGGGTGAAGTAGGGAGAAAATTTGTGTAACATCCCTGATCTGGGTTATGTGTTAACCCTAGATGTTTTGCCTAATAAGGTTGAGTAGATTCTTAATCTTATATTGGGAAAAGTAATTAGGGCTCATGAGAAACTGATGTTTCAATTTTGGTCCTGATTGAGCAATGTTGAAGCAATGTTTGCTTATTTTGGACTAAAGTGCAAATTACCCAAGTTGAAGGGTTAAATTGCAAATGTTTCATGATAAGATGTTCCTCTGATGTTGAGACATCATAATAATGAATATGATGTAGTGATATGGTTTTCACAAACTTGGGTACCAAGATTAAGCTTATAAAGCAATCCTTGTGCATTAAAACCTAGTTTTGGTGTAATGTGCAATTTACCCAAAACCCAGGGTTCAATATGCAAATTACCACTTCAATAAGGTCCATAATGTTTCTTGGCATCATGTAGAGCAAAGAAAATGAGAGGGGAACCTCATTTGAATTAATTTGTAGGAAAGAGAATCTTGATATTAAAATAATCAAGATTTAATCCTAAGTGAAACCCTAATTCAATTTAGGGGAAAAATGAATGTATTAATTGAAGGGCCTTCAACCAAAATTAAAATGGTTTAATTCAGATGTGTGTGGATGAGATTAAAGCCTTGAAAAGGCACGAGCATATCCTAAGGAGGTGAAATTCCACTCACCATTATTATAAGAAAAAGAATTTCCACTCAAATATGGATATTCTTATTATAAGGGTTAAGGTGCTTAATTTCTTTTCCCTTAATTCGTGGATAATGGAAGGGAGTTCGGTGGGGATAGAGATGCCCTTGCATGCAAGAAACCAAGGGGGAAGTGGTGGCAACAATTTTGGAATTAAAAGACTTTTATAAAGTATCTTCTCTCTCATCAATTTTCTTATAAAAGTACCCTTTCTAAGCCAAAACAAAAGTGTTTTCGGATTTCTTTCTTTCCCCTTGCTTGGAAAATGACCAAGGATCTGTGGAGGAGCAGGAGGACGACCCCCAACCTGTTGGTAAGGTTCTTGACCTCCTTTCACCTTGAATCCATGGTGAAAATCAAAAGTCAATGCATGAATTCTTCATATCTCGATCCCCTCTTCAATTCTAACTAATTCTTTTCACTCAAAGCTTGAGGACGACCCTTGGAATAGTGAAAGGAGTTGCATCCACCATTTTTGCCGTGAGCTTGTAGCTTTGGAGCTCAATTGGAGGCGGGTTTTATAACTTGAACCCATATTCATTGTTATTGAACTCAATTTCTCAATTCAATTGATTCAATTGCTCTTTTGGTAATACCCTTGATTAGTTGATGCAATTGCCATGAAGATGGCAGTAGATTTCTAAGGTTTTCAGGTTGATGATGATGACATCGTCACAAGCACACACCTTATCCAAGGGAATGAGCAAATGGTTTTCAAAACTGCATGATTTAGTTAGTTGCAAAACTGAATGGACACTTTTGAGTTCAAAACCGTTTGGAGTAATTGGACTCCAAGACCGCATGGGTAATTCACTCAAAAACTTATGGGTAATACACCCAAGACCGCATGGGTAATTAATCAAGACCGCATGGGTAATTTTACCCAAGATCCAATGGATAATTCACCTCAAAATCGAATGGGTTTCAACTTCAAGATCGATTGGGTAATTTAGTCCAAAACCGAATGGGTAATGGACTCAAAACCGTTTGAGAGGGTTGACCGTTTGAGTTTCCTGTTCCTAATTATGTTGGTTTATAACCCACCAAATTTTATGGATTAATTACAAAGGAATCATGAGTTGAAGGCTAATCAATTAGGCAAACCTAATTGGATTAAGAGCTGATTTTCAACTTGAGTATTTTAACTTTTTGGACAAACGGTTTCAAAACCATTTGAGAGGGTTGACCAAGGGTTGACCGTTTGATATTACTGTTCATATTAATGTTTTTTAATGACTCACCAAATTTGATGGATTAATTCCCAAGGAATCATGAGTTGAAGGCTAATCAATTGGGAAAACCCTAATTGAAATTTGTGCTGAAATTCCAATGAGTTGATTAGAGATTTGGGTGGATTAGCCCAAACGGTTTCAAAACCGTTTGGGGATCACCCAAACGGTTTCAAAACCTTTTGGGGACTACCCAAGACCGTTTGGAGGTCTGGGGTTAAGTATGGTTGACCAATTGAAGGTCCAAAGGTATCAAATCACTTTGTAATTAAGTGCTGATTTGATGATCAACTCAATAGCTCAAACCCTAATGATGTTCATTAGAATCCAAGGGTTGGATGAGCCAAACGGTCTCAAGACCGTTTGGAGCTCATCCAAAAGGTTTCAAGATCGTTTGGAGGTCATCCAAACGATCCCAAGACCGTTTGGGGTCAGGTTATGTCCAAATTGGATGATGGTTCAATGGGTTCAAATCAATTCGACTCACATTAAAATATGTTGGAGGGTTATTGATTCCAAACCCTAAACCAATTGATTCAAGCCTTAATTGATGATCAATTAAGGGTCAAATCAGTTGAAGATTGACCTAATTAACTAAATTGATGATTGGCCAACATGTATAAGATCGATTGAGGGGATCAACATTGGAAACCCTAATACAATTGAAGTGGTTGAGACATTTTTTGGTCCATGAGGTTTTGAGGAGGTTTGGACCAAACGGTCTCAAGAACGTTTGAGTCCAAACGCTCTCAAGACCGTTTGAGTCCAAACAGTCTCAAGACCGTTTGGGACCAAATGATCTCAAAGCGTTTGGAGACTCAAAGTGCAAACGGTTTCAATACCTACCTTGTCCAATTGGTTTCAAGTACAACTTGTTCAAATGGTTTTCAACCAATTGATGTATGAGAACTAAGATCAGTGAGGGTCTAAGTAATCAACTATGTGAAGATCAACATGGTTAATCCATTTGGACATCTCATATAATTGAAGGTCCAATATGGTGAACCTATTTAGATACTTAACGCATTTGAAGATTCCAATGGTTAACCCAATTGATCACTTTGTGGAATTGAAAGTTTAATTGGTCAATTCTTTTGAATTCATTATATAATGGATGGTTTAATTGATTAGACCATTTGGACATCTAATATGATCAAAGGTGAATTAGATATGTGATTAATAAAGATGTAGACCCATGATGATTGTGAAGGTTAACCCTAGCTATGTGTACTCAAGTGAAGAGTTGACCTAGATTAATCTTGGAGTAGTTAACATCCTAAAGAGGATGAGAGAGAAAATGAGAGAGATGAATTCCTATATAATTAAGCCATAATTATCTCATTATGAGTAAACTATGTTATAAGGGTTGATCCATAATAATGAGATCATGACACCCTAATCAATGAGCCTAAACTGTAATTAGAGCAATGCTATGTGTGAAATCCTAATTAGAGCAATGCTATGTGTGAAATCCTAATTAGAGAAATGCTATGTGTGAAATCCTAATTAGAACAATGATATGTGTGAAACCCTAATTAGAGCAATGTTATGTGTGAAACCCTAATTTAGGGCAAAACTGAGTATTATTGTAAATCCAGGGTGATGATGTAATCCTAACTTAGTGTAACAATGAAGGAAACCCTAATTTTGGTATGAGGAAAGAGAAACCCCACTTGGATGTGAATGATAAACCCTAATCCCTAAAATGGGATAAAGGTATATGAAACCCTAATATAGGGTTGTGCTACTAATTCTATGTGAAGTCCTTTCACTGGGTGATGTGTTGTGAAATTCTAATTTCATATAATACTAGGTGAAACCTTGATATAGAAGGATGATTATATGAAAATCTATCGAAGAGTATTACTATGTGAAATCCATAAATGTATGGAATATTCTATGTGAATTCTCAAATTATAAATATGGAGAATATTATTCCTAATAATGGAACAGTGATTAATGTTATGACAAATGTAACACCTAGAGAGGTTGATAATGAATATCCTTATATTGATAGTTCCTAATTCAAGGATGAGTCCATAATATTGGCAATGGTTGTATATTCTAAGTGAGTGACTAATGACCAATACTTACATGATAAATGTGATGAACTGGTGCATGAAGTATTAGGATGGGGAATACCCTAATACAAGCTAAGTGTGTGAACTCAAGTAAGATAAAGGTGTTGAGGGAAGTGATACATTAAGATATGATAGATATCACATCCAACACCCCAATACTGGTATACCTTGATGTGTTAGAAGTCCAGGATAATTGAATGAATGACACATGAGATGCGTCATATCAATGGTTACTATGAGATTTAATGCACCCTGTTGAATATAGGCTAACATGCCTTATAAAAAGGTTAATCCAACCCTATAAACTATGATGTAATTATATTCTGGCAAAGATGAGACAGAAACTCATGTTGTGTTGATAATTCATCTAATGGTGAATGATGAGAATAAATAAGTATGAATGAATACTTATGTTATCCATATTGATTTCCTTGCCATGAGAAACCCTAATACAAATGAATGCTATGTGAACCCTAATACAGGGTAATGCTATGTGAAGCCCTAATACAAATGAATGATATGTGAACCCTAATGCAGGGTAATGCTATGTGAAACCTTAATACAGGGTAATGCTATGTGAAGATCTAATGTAGACTAATCCTATGTGAATCTCAAATAAAAACTAATGGGTTATGAATGAATAAGATAACCCTTTTATTGCATGGTACTAATATGAAATTGTGTCATGATTACTAATCATGCAGATATGTTGAGAAGATGAGCATATCTTGGTATGGGCTATGATGATTTGTTATTGGGAATGTTTTATAGACTTTATAACCTTCATATCTTTGTTTAGTAAGAATCATTGAACTTTGTGTACTATGTGCAATACATTATGTAGCAAGAATCATGATGTACTTGGTCAGATGATCTGAAGGTATTAAGTTACCTAATAAGTGATAATAAGTATCCTATGGTGAGTTCTGGGTTCAAATACCCATATGCTATAATTATGATGATGAACCTGTTAAGAAATGGAATTTTTGCTTGGTGAGTTGAGGGACTAAGATCCCAACACTTTGTGAAAAGAGTATGACTACATGCCATGACTCCATAATGACAATGCCATGCATTAGATATATGATCTAAGCCTGAAGAGAGTTAGTGTTGTGGTAATGATTCTATAGTGAATAAATGAAATACATGTTCTTCATATTCCTTAAAGGATAAGTGATATGTTGTTCTATCAAGTTATAGCTGCAATGCTTTTGATAAGAATGATGTTCTAATCTGTTAGACATTGAATTAACTGCTACCAAACAAATATAATTCATATGTACATATTTATCTTCTTAAGCTGCAATAATAATGTTTCCGGCGGAGAGTTATATCTCTCGCTGGGGCAATTTACAATTGTCTCACCCCCGTGGGAATCACATTTTTAGGTGGACGCGGACGAGGAGGCATGAATCCTTAAGTAGGTGAAGGACAGCAGCAGCAGCAGCAGGGATAGCAGTGAAGTCTCAGGTGGAGACACTATCTGTTATGCCTTGTATAGATGTAGATAGAGTCCTATGTGTCGTCTCTGTACTCTCAGCTCCTCGGAGTAGTAGTTAGTGCTTTCGGAATTTTGGCTCAGTGCCTCAAGATTTTATACTGCCTGTGTTTAGCTTGACAGGACAGTTAATGCTTGTAACTCACAGAAAGAGATGATACAAGTTATGTACTTTTGAAAATCAGAATGTAAATGTGTTACTTTTGTTCTATGTGAGAAAGTGTTTACTTGATGGATCTTTTGATAAAAAGGTTTTAATTTTTAGTGATTTTTGGTAATCCGCTGCTTAGTGAATGCTTCCGCATTAGTTAATCATGTTTTCATGAGTTGTATGCCACAATTTAGTGGTATTAGAGCTCTAGGTTCGCTGAGTCTACAGAGACATAGGACTAAGGTTGTAGAGTCTGTTCTAAGTGTCTTCTAGTTTATCTGATAGTATCTTCTGCTCACATAGGAGGAGAAGAACTTGAAGATGTCTGAACCATATGAAGAACATGTTGTGGAGGGCAGCACTACAGCACCAGGGGAGGTACAGGAGACCATAATAGAGAGGAGCCCGTACCTGAACAATCCCAGTTTAATCAAGCTGACATGGGGAACCCAGCTCTCCAAGCCATGTTTGGGCAGTTTATGGCTGCCATAACTCACATGACAGATAGGATGCAAGTACCTACACCTAGGGCATCAGTTCACCATGAGGGCTATGGAGCCGACAAGACTTTTGAAAGACTTCGCCGGGTTGGAGCCATAGATTATGCTGATACATCTGATCCAGCAGATGCTAATTTGTGGCTGACAGAACTGGAAAAGGCTTTCAAGATTCTTGATATCCCTGAAGCTAAAAAGGTAAGACATGCTGTGTATCTCCTAAAAGGGAGTGCTGGTCATTGGTGGATGATATAAGAAGATAAAAGACCAGGTGAAGAAGTTGGATGGGAGGTTTTCCGACAAGAATTCATCAGTAGATACTTCCCTAAAACGTATCTAGATGAGAAGATTTCTCAATTTGAGAAGATCAAACAAGGACAGATGAACGTTAGCGAGTATGAAGCTAAGTTCATGGAGATGTTGCGGTTTTGTCCGCAAATGGCAGTTAATGATGAGGAAAGAATTCGGCATTTTGAGAAGGGGTTGAACGCTGAACTAACCACTCCTGTGTCTACTTTAGAAAATAGGGAGGGGTTTGCCACCTTTGTAGAATCAGTAAGGAGGATAGAGAGATATGAAATCGAGAAATGACAGACTAGTGGCAAGAAGGAATACACTCAGACTCCAAAATAGAGGTCTGAAAGTTTTAAGAAACCGGAATTTTCTGCTCTGGCAGCATCATCAAGATTCCAAACCCAGACACAATGGATGTCAAGTAAGGATAGGGATCGTAGTAATATTCCAAATAAGGCCTCCAACATAGCATCAACATCGGTATCTGGACCTCACAGACCCTATTTTCCACCTAGGATCTGTTATCAATGCAAACAACTGGGACATCTAGTAAAAGATTGTCCAGACAGGAATCTAATAATGACTCAACCTCAGGGGCAGAGTCAGCAAGGATCACAAAGGAAGCAGTTTCCTAGTAACAATAGAGGACGTGGACAGACGTCCCAGGTAGGTCAGATGAAATAGTTTTTTTATGATATTTCATATCATGATTCTATGTGTTAAAGATATGAAAGTAGTTGTTTTTGAACTTCCTTTGACTAGTCCTATAAGGACACAAGGGAGATGAGAACTTATATCTTACTCAGTGTTCCTTAAAATGTTTTATAATCTCCCTTATTTGTGTGTTGAAAGATGAGATTTAGAAATGATGCCTGAAGGAAATATAGGAATGGAAAATCCCGTGTGTATAATGGTTTGAAAAGTGAGGAATATAATAGTAAATAAGGTGCATACTACCTAATTTCAATACTTGTATACCCTGGCCAGGTATATGGTTATTGAAGATAAGGCAAGTATGGAACTCTTAGATTGTTATCTTTCTGATTACTCTGATCAAGTAGTCATTTTGAAACAATCTAGAGAGTATAAAGAAACTTAAAGGGAAAAGCTATGTGGACATTCCCAACTAATAGGGGAGAGCTATGTGGACATCTCCAACTTAAAGGGAAAAGCTATGTGGACATTCCCAACTAATAGGGGAGAGCTATGTGGACATCCCCAACTTAAAGGGAAAAACTATGTGGACATTCCCAACTAATAGGGGAGAGCTATGTGGACATCCCCAACTTAAAGGGAAAAGCTATGTGGACATTCCCAACTAATAGGGGAGAGATATGTGGACATCCCCAACTTAAAGGAAAAAGCTATGTGGACATTCCCAACTAATAGGGGAGAGCTATGTGGACATCCCCAACTTAAAGGGAAAAGCTATGTGGACATTCCCAACTAATAGGGAAGAGCTATGTGGACATTCCCAACTAATAGGGAAGAGCTATATGGACATTACCAACTAATAGGGAAGAGCTATGTGGACATTCACAACTAATAGGGGAGAGCTATGTGGACATCCCCAACTAATAGGGAAAGGCTATGTGAACATTCCCAATTACATAGAGTTTGCTAAGTGAACTTTCCTAAATGAATAAAGGATTGCTGAGTAAATTATCTTTGTTAGATATATATGTTTTTCCCTTTGATAAATATTCTTAGGTGATGATAGATGTATGCTCTTTTATGCTTCTTCCTTTCAATAACATGGACATCATATGTTAGGGGTTTATGCTTTGCATAGACAATAAACATTGCTAAGGTTAAATTAATGAAAGGAACTTTGTGTGGATTACAGAATCTATGATATCTCCATGATATTAAGATTTTATGTGGAGACTTGAGGGTATGATAACTGAATAAATTTGTCCCTCCTTTTCTTGGGATTTCGGGGACGAAATCCTTGTTAGGGGTTTATAATTTGTAACATCCCTGACCTGGGTTATGTGTTAACCCTAAATGTTTTGCCTAATAAGGTTGAGTAGATTCTTAATCTTATCTTGAAAAAGGATATTAGGGCTCATGATAAACTTATGTTTCAATTTTGGTCCTGATTGAGCAATGTTGAAGCAATGTTTGCTTATTTTAGACTAAAGTGCAAATTACCCAAGTTGAAGGGTTAAATTGCAAATGTTGCATGATAAGATGTTCCTATGATGTTGAGACATCATAAGAATGAATATGATGTAGTGATATGGTTTTCACAAACTTGGGCACCAAGATTAAGCTTGTAAAGCAATCCTTGTGCATTAAAACCTAGTTTTGGTGTAATGTGCAATTTCCCCAAAACCCAGGGTTCAATATGCAAATTACCACTTCAATAAGGTCCATAATGTTTCTTGGCATCATGTAGAGAAAAGAAAATGAGAGGGGCACCTCATTTGAATTAAGTTGGAGGAGAGAGAATCTTGATATTAAAATAATCAAGATTTAATCCTAAGTGAAACCCTAATTCAATTTATGGAAAAAAATGAATGTATTAATTAAAGGGCCTTCAACAAAAATTAAAATGGTTGAATTCAGATGTGTGTGTATGAGCTTAAATCCTTGCAAAGGCACGAGCATATCCTAAGGAGGTGAAATTCCACTCACCATTATTATAAGAAAAAGAATTTCCACTCAAATATGGATATTCTTATTATAAGGGTTAAGGTGCTTAATTTCTTTTCCCTTATTTCATGGATAATGGAAGGGAGTTAGGTGGGGATAGAGATTCCCTTGCACGAAAGAAACCAAGGGGGAAGTGGTGGCAACAATTTTGGAATTAAAAGACTTTTATAAAGTATCTTCTCTCTCATCAATTTTCTTATAAAAGTACCCTTTCTAAGCCAAAACAAAGGCTTTTTCAGATTTCTTTCTTTCCCCTTGCTTGGAAAACGACCAAGGAGCTGGGGAAGAGCAGGAGGACAAGAACAAACCTGTTGGTAAGGTTCTTGACCTCCTTTCACCTTGAATCCATGGTGAAAATCGAAAATCAATGCATGAATTCTTCATATCTCGATCCCCTCTTCAATTCTAACCAATTCTTTTCACTCAAAGCTTGAGGACGACCCTTGGAATAGTGAAAGGAGTTGCATACACCATTGTTTCCGTGAGCTTGGAGCTTTGGAGCTCAATTGGAGGCAGGTTTTATAACTTGAACCCATATTCATTGTTATTGAACTCAATTTCTCAATTCAATAAATTCAATTGCTCTTTTTGTAATACCCTTGATTAGTTGATGCAATTGCCATGAAGATGGCAGTAGATTTTGAAGGTTTGTAGGTTGATGATGATGACATCATCACAAGCACACACCTTATCCAAGGGAATGAGAAAACAGTTTTCAAAACCACATGATTTAGTTAGTTGCAAAACCGAATGGACACTTTTGAGTTCAAAACCGTTTGGAGTATTTGGACTCCAAGACCGCATGGGTAATTCACTCAAAAACGTATGGGTAATACACCCAAGACCGCATGGGTAATTACTCACGACCGCATGGGTAATTTCACCTCAAAACCGAATGGGTTTCAACTTCAAGATCGATTGGGTAATTTAGTCCAAAACCGAATGGGTAATGGACTCAAAACCGTTTGAGAGGGTTGACCATTTGCGATTCCTGTTCCTAATTATGTTGGTTGATAACCCACCAAATTTGATGGATTAATTCCAATGGAATCATGAGTTGAAGGCTAATCAATTAGGCAAACCTAATTGGATTAAGTGTTGATTTTCAACTTGAGTATTTTAACTTTTTGGACAAACGGTTTCAAAACCGTTTGAGAGGGTTGACCAAGGGTTGACCGTTTGAGAATCCTGTTTCTATTCATGTTGGTTAATGACTCACCAAATTTAATGGATTAATTCCCAAGGAATCATGAGTTGAAGGCTAATCAATTGGGCAAACCCTAAATGAAATTTGTGCTGAAATTCCAATGAGTTGATTAGAGATTTTGGGTGGATTAGCCCAAACGGTTTCAAAACCGTTTGGGGACTACCCAAGACCATTTGGAGGTCTGGGATTATGGTTGACCAATTGAAGGTCCAAAGTTATCAAATCACTTTGCAATTAAGTGCTGATTTGATGATCAACTCAATAGCTCAAACCCTATTGATTTTCATTAGAATCCAAGGGTTAGATGAGCTAAACCGTCTCAAGACCGTTTGGAGCTCATCCAAATGGTTTCAAGACCGTTTGGAGGTCATCCAAACGATCCCAAGACCGTTTGGGGTCAGGTTATGTCCAAATTGGATGATGGTTCAATGGGTTCAAATCAATTCGACTCACATTGAAATATGTTGTAGGGTTATTGATTCCAAACCCTAAACCAATTGATTCAAGCCTTAATTGATGATCAATTGAGGGTCAATTGAGGGTCAAATCAGTTGAAGGTTGACCTAATTAACTCAATTGATGATTGGCTAACATGTATAAGATCGATTGAGGAGATCAACATTGGAAACCCTAATACAATTGAAGTGGTTGAGACACTTTTTTGGTCCATGCTATTTTGAGGAGGTTTGGACCAAACGGTCTCAAGACCGTTTGAGTCGAAACGGTCTCAAGACCATTTAGGACCAAACGGTCTCAAGACCGTTTGGGACCAAACGATCTCAAATCATTTGGAGACCCAAAGTGCAAACGGTTTCAATACCCACCTTGTCCAATTGGTTTCAAGTACAACTTGTTCAAATGGTTTTCAACCAATTGATGTATGAGAACTAAGATCAGTGAGGGTCTAAGTAATCAACTATGTGAAGATCAACATGGTTAATCCATTTGGACATCTCATATAATTGAAGGTCCAATATGGTGAACCTATTTAGATACTTAATGCATTTGAAGATTCTAATGGTTAACCCAATTGATCACTTTGTGGAATTGAAAGTTTAATTGGTCAATTCTTTTGAATTCATTATATAATGGATGGTTTAATTGATTAGACCATTTGGAAATATAATATGATCAAAGGTCAATTAGATATGTGATTAATAAAGATGTAGACCCATGATGATTGTGAAGGTTAACCCTAGCTATGTGTACTCAAGTGAAGAGTTGACCTAGATTAATCTTGGAGTAGTTAACATCCTAAAGAGGATAAGAGAGAGAATGAGAGAGATGAATGCTTATATAATTAAGCCCTAATTCTCTCATTATGATTAAACTATGTGATAAGGGTTGATCCATAATAATGAGATCACGACACCCTAATCAATGAGCCTAAACTCTAATTAGAGCAATGCTATGTGTGAAATCCTAATTAGAGCAATGCTATGTGTGAAATCCTAATTAGAGAAATGCTATGTGTGAAATCCTAATTAGAACAATGCTATGTGTGAAACCCTAATTAGGGCAATGCTATGTGTGAAACCCTAATTTAGGGCAAAACTGAGTATTATTGCAAATCCAGGGGGATGATGTAATCATAACTTAGTGTAACAATGAAGGAAACCCTAATTTAAAGGGAATTGTATATCCTAACCCTAATTTGGGTAAGAGGAAAGAGAAACCCCACTTGGATGTGAATGATAAACCCTAATCCCTAAAATGGGACAAAGGTATATGAAACCCTAATATAGGGTTGTGCTACTAATTCTATGTGAAGTCCTTTCACTGGGTGATGTGTTGTGAAATTATAATTTCACATAATACTAGGTGAAACCCTGATATAGAAGGATGATTATATGAAACTCTATTGAAGATTATTACTATGTGAAATCCATAAATGTATGGAATATTCTATGTGAATTCTCAAATTATAAATATGGAGAATATTATTCCTAATAATGGAACAGTGATTAATGTTATGACAAATGTAACACCTAGAGAGGTTGATAATGAATATCCTTATATTGATAGTTCCTAATTCAAAGATGAGTCCATAATATTGGCAATGGTTGTATATTTTAAGTGAGTGACTAGTGACCAATACTTTACATGATAAATGTGATGAACTGGTGCATGAAGTATTAGGATGGGGAATACCCTAATACAAGCTAAGTGTGTGAACTCAAGTAAGATAAAGGTGTTGAGGGAAGTGATACATTAAGATATGATAGATATCACATCCAACGCCCCAATACTGGTATACCTTGATGTGATATAAGTCCAGGATAATTGAATGAATGACACATGAGATGTGTCATATCAATGGTTACTATGAGATGTAATGCACCCTGTTGAATATAGGCTAACATGCCTTATAAAAAGGTTAATCCAAACCTATAAACTATGATGTAATTATATTCTAGCAAAGATGAGAGAGAAACTCATGTTGTGTGTTGATAATTCATCTAATGGTGAATGACGAGAATAAATAAGTATGAATGAATACTTATGTTATCCATATTGATTTCCTTGCTATGAGAAACCCTAATACAAATGAATGCTATGTGAACCCTAATACAGGGTAATTCTATGTGAAGCCCTAATACAAATGAATGATATGTGAACCCTAATGCAGGGTAATGCTATGTGAAACCTTAATACAGGGTAATGCTATGTGAAGATCTAATGTAGAGTAATCCTATGTGAAGCTCAAATACAAACTAATGGGTTATGAATGAATAAGATAACCCTAGTATTGCATGGTACTAATATGAAATTGTGTCATGATTACTAATCATGCAGATATGTTGAGAAGATGAGCATAGCCAGGTATGGGCTATGATGCTTTGTTATTGGGAATGTTTTATAGACTTTATAACCTTCATATGCTTTGTGTAGTAAGAATCATTGAACTTTGTGTACTATGTGCAATACATTATGTAGCAAGAATCATGATGTATTTGGTCAGATGATCTGAAGGTATTAAGTTACCTAATAAGTGATAATATGTGTCCTATGGTGAGTTCTGGGTTCAAATACCCATATGCTATAATTATGATGATGAACCTGTTAAGAAATGGAATTTTTGCTTGGTGAGTTGAGGGACTAAGATCCCAACACTTTGTGAAAAGAGTATGACTACATGCCATGACTCCACAATGACAATGCTAGGCATTAGATATATGATCTAAGCCTGAAGAGAGTTAGTGTTGTGGTAATGATTCTATAGTGAATAAATAAAATACATGTTCTTCATATTCCTTAAAGGATAAGTGATATGTTGTTCTATCAAGTTATAGCTGCATGCTTTTGATAAGAATGATGTTCTAATCTGTTAGACATTGAATTAACTGCTACCAAACAAATATAATTCCTATGTGCATAATTATCTTCTTAAGATGCAATAATAATGTTTCTGGCGGAGAGTTATATCTCTCGCTGGGGCAATTTATAATTGTCTCACCCCCGTGGGAATCACATTTTTAGGTGGACGCAGACGAGGAGGCAGGAATCCTTCAGTAGGTGAAGGACAGCAGCAATAGTAGCAGGGACAGCAGTGAAGTCTCAGGTGGAGACACTGGTTGTTATGCCTTGTATAGATGTAGATAGAGTCCTCTGTGTCATCTCTGTACTCTCAGGTCCTCAGAGTAGTAGTTAGTGCTTTCGGAATTTTAGCTCAATGCCTCAAGATTTTATATTGCCTGTGTTTAGCTTGACAGAACAGTTAATGCTTGTAACTCACAGAAAGAGATGATACAAGTTATGTACTTTTGAAAATCAGAATGTAAATGTGTTACTTTTGTTCTATGTGAGAAAGTTTTTACTTGATGGATATTTTGATAAAAAGGTTTTAATTTTTAGTGATTTTTGGTAATCCGCTGCTTAGTGAACGCTTCCGCATTAGTTAATCATGTTTTCATGAGTTGTATGCCACAATTTGGGTCCAAACAACCTTACATACTTACCTTTCTTGTTTGTTTGATTTCTCATTTTAATGTGATAGAATATGTAATTTTTTTTCCAACACATGTTGACATCTTTTTATAGGTATCACTTTTTAGTTCCACCCCTCCCAGATTCTATGGTATAGATCAATAATTCAAGATTCTATGACAAGTTAATTGACGAATGGGGGATAACTCCTAAGACATATATTCTTTGTAAGGAGTTTAATATAGGATGTATGGGCATAAGAGAGGGATGAATTGGGATATTAAAAACTAAAACAAAATTTGTTAGATTATACATTAAATCCCAATTAAGTATTTTAAATATTAAAACCAAGGGAGAGAGAAATTTGAACAAGCACATGATGAAGGAAAATGATTTAGTGTAGTTATGGTTCTCAAGGTCTTATCTCTACTACCTACAAAAAATCAACCTCTGGGATTTTCAACCATTGAGTACCACCTTATATTTAGCTCAAAAAACATCCACCCAATGACCTCCCTTTTCAATTCACGAGTGACTAGCTTCCTTTTTTTTGAGAAAGGGAGCATGCGAAGGCCATCACAACCATTCCATTGTTAGTTTAAATATGCAAGTTTTAATATTTATAAAATTAATAACTACCCCGCAAGTATATGGGTGCGTGTAGTAAACAAGATCGTCCAAGGGAGCAAGGTACAACTAGGTGCAAGTGTGTTAAAGTTCAACAATCCAGATCAGTTTGCAATAGTTGAGTTGGATTATGAATGACTAAATTGTAATAAAATGAAATGAGAACTAAAATAAAAGGATTTAGGTTAGATTCTAGGAGATCTTGGTCATAAGATTTCACTTCCATGCCAATACTCACATGTAACCATGAGTTTAACATGCTAATTAACTTGCAAAGGAGGTTGCCATTCTACACCTCTCAGTGGTATGAGATGGCTCTCATTTCAACATAACACTGCCGTGCTTATGCCAAAATTCAAATTGCAACCTTAGATCCTCAATGTATCCAAGCCATTCCCGTGGTCAAGGGTACGTTGCCAAGAGAACTACTCCCTACTCCTCTATACATCCCCCAAAATTGCATAAAGAAGCATACAACATGTGGGTTTGATGGCCAAGCAAACATACAGGCAAATTATACCATAGAAACTCTTGGAGAAGTAAATTCACTAGTATAGATTAATAAATACGAGTTCACATGAGAAATGTCATGGGAGCTACTCTCCCATGCCTTAGACAAAGAGAACTAATCATCCACAATGAAGAAATACAAGATATAGCTACAAATTTCAGAGTTTGATATGATGAGAGAAGAAAAGAACAAGGAAAACCCAAGGTGTGAAGAAGTGCAAGATAGAACTCCAACTTGTGTACAAAATCCAACACTTGCTTATGCTTCTACTTGGACAACCTTCTTTCTTTAGAGGTCCGGACAAGGTTGAGAAGCTCCTATTTCCCTCCTTGAAGAAGAATGGAGAATAATGGAGGTTCTCTCCCAAGAAACCACCACTTTCTCCCAAAAATTGCCTCCTCCTTGCTCTTAGATCTTCTCTGGAAGAAATGTGCTCCAAAATGATGAGAGATAACCGCCCCATATGGGTGTCCTCCAACTTAATACGAGGGGCGGTTGATTTCAAATTTTGCACAAAGAGTACACGACATGTATAAGAAAGACACGCTGTGTAGCTATAAACTGAGTTTGACCTAAATGAATAACACATATGTGTTATATATCACGCGATGTGTTGACCAGACACAACATTGTTTGTCACTTCTTGACTAAATGGACACACCACGTCTTAATAAAGACATGTCGTGTATGTAAATAGTTCTTTTGCGTACATCTCTGATCAATGTAGCATGGCGTGTTGTAGCTTGAACATGGCGTGTATCTTCTCTCTAGGGGAATTGAGATCTTCTCTAATAGAACATGCCCTGTGTTCATTAACACACACCATATTTCCTTTAAAATCTTCAAGATGAACTCCGTCAAGTGTAGAACTCTTGGGGACTCCAACAAGGGTCAGATTTGGGTTGGATTAACCCATTCCCTTTTTAATATCATGTGCCTATGATTTCAAACATAAGGTGACTAAAATAATTAAAAGGGTGGAAAATCAAGTATGATTAGAGGAAAAATGAAGTGTAAAATGGATTGAAAGTGTGTAAAAATATAGGTGAAATGTCTTTATAAAATGTGCACATAAAATCCCCCTAAGCTTGAACTATTTCTTTTCCTCAAGAAAAAAGAAGATGGAAACACAAATGAGGAAGTTATCAAGCTCATTTATCACTGAAATGAAATGGAAAATTTTGTTTCAAGCCAGATCAACCATATACAAAATTTATAGCAAGTAGCCATAGGATCATCTCAAGCACTCAAGATAGGAAGTTTTAGTTCAACAAAGTGTAAAATTCTAAATGGAAGAATTAACAAAACAATATTAGATAGAATTTAGATGAATTGACCAAAAGAGTAGTCAATATGCAACCTAAATCTCTCAATTATTAAAGATGTAAAAGATGAAATCCAAATCGATCAAAAGGTCCAAAAGAAAAATCTTTGCTTTTTAGATAAGATCTAAAGCATAGATTTTGGCACTTGGCAGCTAATGTAAGCTTATGCACATGTGGAATGCTGGTTGGGGTTATTTACCCTTTTAATATGCAATACCTAACCATCACATCTAGATCAGACTTACACTAGGCTAGCATACTACATGGGAAGTTTAGTTATCTTTTATAGGGGTGAAAAGAAAATTAGCCCATAATGATCATGAGTTGGGTTCTACTTTAGAACCACAGTGCCTTAAACGAAATCCACCCCTCCAAGCATAGAATAGCTAGCTAGATTGTTTAGTTAATAGGGTTTTAGTTAATTATTAAGAATTTTCATTGAGAGTTTGGTTGTTTACACACTACACATTTGATAAAGTCATCTAGAATGCTAAATAAGATTGTGAAGTTGATTAGTCCATTAAGATTTTTGTTATTACATGTATTATGTGGGAAAGAGTGTGGATGGTGAACATGCAGCTATAAGCAATAAATCATGGTGATATAGGGGTTGTTGGAAAACGATTCCATTTAAACGATGCATGATTTGGTTCTTCCTTCAAATTATTTTTTGATACAAGATGGGACAAGCAACTCAATCTAGGAAGGGATTTCAATCCAAGTACAAGGAATATAACTAAGATCATATTAGATTTTCCACAAATAGGAACATAAACTACAACAAAAATATGAACAACATGATGAAAGGAAAACTAAAACTACACTACGGGCAGTTGCTCCCCCTGAATCTTGAAATTTATAGTATCCTCACTGTAACAATCAAACTTACAGTGGTAACAACCCATTACCTCCATGGAGAAATCCAGAAGAAGGGCCAACCCCTCATTACCAGATGGGAAATGCTGGCACATGCTATTATCATCATCGGGAATGTCTGTAGGAGTCGGTTCAGGCTGAGGTGGAGGTCGTGGTAGAAGCATGGCGTAGTGTCCATGGGAAATATGCCACATGTCCATCCTCTAAATAATGCCATGCATGACAGAATACTGCTAGCTCATCAGATCTAGATGGCTATCCGACTGATCAAATCTATGCTAGACGTATCCGTAAAGGTGTCACACATCAGGAATGTCACGACTATACTTTGTCTATGTACCGGTTGAAGGAGGCGGTGGTGCGGCAGTGGATCTAGTGGGTTCCTCTTCACAGTGATCAGAATCAGAGAGATCAAACTTCCAATTGTCCTTATTTGTTAAAGTATTGATCTCCAGATCAGGAATGTCAATGTATTGGTCACCATCAAAATAATGTCTAAATTTGGTAGGATAATTGGAAATTCAAGCAAGCAAACTCGAAAAAACAAGCAACTGTATGTCAACTATGTTTTTTCTAGGAGAAGCCTCTAGACATGTAAAATCAAGACTGACCTTGTAGGCAATGTGGGCGAGTAAAACCCCAGTCATGATATCACCTGATTCCTTCTTCTTAGTTTCAAAGAACATGGTGAGGATAAAGTACCTTGCATTGATTTTGAAATCATTTACCATTGTCTAAAGAAAGAAAAGGTCTAACTTCCCACATACTCTCTGGGTTTCCTTTTTTTCAAAAACCCCTATGCTAAGAAGGGGATGGACATAGCAGAAGATGGGATTATGGATGTTGGCTATTCTGGCCTTCTTAGCTTCATGGGTTTCTTCATATGTAATTTCACTCCAGAAAGCATCACTGTCAAACTATGGTGGATAAGAACAAGCTCCCCCATAGTGGCATGAAATGCCTCACAAAATTGTTTGAATGTTAACTTGTAGCTATGGCCCAAAAGACATAATTGAACAATAGAAAATGGCTCATTAGGATTTTAGGATCATTCTCAGCTTTCAGATTAGTTAGAATCTCATAACTAAGCCTAGGGTAGTTTGGCTTACCGTGCAATAGGTGTACCTGAGTTTGAGCTCCTCCAACAGACCTAGGACCTCGTCTTTGAATCCCAGTTTATCCGTTGTTTCCTCACAGGAGAAGCGTGTAGGGAGAACCCTATGGGTGATCAACATTTGATAAGTCTTTAGCCTCTGAGACTCTGAATTGAGTAGTGGAGACATAGCTGGGGGTTGAGGAAGAGCTCTCCCCCATTGGGCACTTGGAGGTTTGCTAATTGGTTCCATTAGTGAGATGCTGTGTGTTCCTAGAACAAGGGACATGACATGTCTAAATGAGGGCATGGCTTGTCTTCTATGTGGTTGGAGGCTAATTTTGAATAGTAGTGCATGGTGTGTCAAAGTAGACACACACCATGTATTCTGGAAGGAAGGTGATCTATAGGTCAAAAAATGAAGGAGGTGTCATGGCGTGTATCCTTCAGTCACACTATGTCTTCTGTGCTGGAAGCATGGTTCAAGTCAAGGATGACCAAGATCAAGTGGAAGAAGCGGGGAAATCTTTCCATAATGACAATGGCGGTGCTTGGTGCAGCCAGGTGTGGATCTTGATCTGACGCTGGCACTCTTGGGCGGAATTGAAGTGGATTGAGGCAGCGGTAGCTGGTGTTGGTTGAGGAAGGAGGCTCCTTGTGAGGATGGCGGTTGCTAGGCAGAGAATGGCAGCTTGCATGGCTCCTCATAGGCATGTTGTTGAAGATGCACCAATGATGATGGAGGTGGGGGCTGCTTTGGCAGTCAGAGTCGAGGAAGAGGCTGATCTCATCGATGATGATGGATTCATTAACGAAGGGCGACAGATGTTGTGGACACGACTACTGGTGGGGCGCATACAATGTGAATGATAGAAGAAATGAGGGTGGCGGATGGAGATTGGGGCCAAAAACTTAGTTTTGTCCTGTAGACACACCATGTGCTTTAAGTACACGATGTGTTGTGATGCAAATCTTGGCTGGCCCTTTTTATTTTTTTCTTGCTTGGTTGCAAAATGCCATGTCAGAAGATATGCACGACGTGTCTAATTCTAGAAAATTCTTGTGACAAATTCCTCTATTATACATGTTGTGTGCAATTTTACACATGCCGTGTGTGCTTCCATTGAATTCCTAGATGACTTTAAGATGATGACGACACTCAGTGTCTTAATAGGTGCACATCGTGTGACTTTTGAACAACTTACTTCTAGAATGATACACATCTTGTCTAAATTTAAACACGGTGTGTGATCTGGAGGTTGTTTTGAGCTGATTTTTTGTGAATGGAGACACATCTTGTACTGTGCTTGACATGACATGTCTGGCTGAATATCTACAAAACTTGGTTTTTTTCTGTCTCAACACTTGCAATGACAATGATATATGCTTATAAGGGTCTCAATTATTACATTCATCCATGACAAATATACTTTAAAGGAAAAGTTCTTGAGTGAAAACTTGAAATGAAATTTACCCTAAACATGGGGTCAACTCCCACAAGGTCTTCAATTTAGGGTCCAAAGAAAGACTTGAGACAACAACATCACACATCTATGTCTTTTATCCTATGATGTATAATTTGCAGCGTTGGCCATTAAATTTGAACAAAGCTTAGTTTCCCTATAGCTCCATTGTTCCATAGGGATAAACTTTCAACACTAGGAAGGGACCAGACCATTTAGAATGTAACTTCCCTAGAAATAATTTGAGAACAGAGTTGAATAGTAGAATTTGGTCTCCTTCCTTGAATTCTTTGGTATGGATTCTCTTATCATGCCATCTCTTTGTTTTCTTCATATAGATCTTGGCATTCTGATATACATCTAATCTCAGTTCTTCCAGCTCCTGAAGTCGTTGAAACCTCCTTTATACTACTTTCTTCATACCATAGTTGAGAAATTTAATCGCCCACGATGCTCTATGCTCAAGTTCTACAGGTAGACGACAAGACTTTCCACATACTAGCTTTAATGGAGTCATACCAATAGGTTTCTTGTAAGCTATCCTATAGGCCCATAGTTCATCATCTAACTTCAATGCCCAATCTGTTCTTGAGTTAGAGACTATCTTCTCTAATATTGCCTTCAATTGCCTATTTAAAATCTCAACTTGTCCTGAAGTTTGTGGATGGTATGATGTAGAGATCTTATGCGTAACACCATATTTTTTCAGTAGATTTTTGAAGTTTCTCTCATTAAAATTGCTTCCTCAATCTGAGATGGGTGCTCTTGGAACCCCAAGTCTCAAAAAAAAAATCTTATGAAATAGCTTCATCAATGATTTTGCATCAGGAGATTGAGTGGGAATAGGCCCTACACACTTTGATACATAATCACACACCACTGGAATGAGCTTGTAGCTGCATGAAGAGAGAAATGGGCCCATATAGTCAATGCCCCATACATAAAAAACTTCATTTTCAAGAACTGAATTCAATGGCATCTCATCCTTCTTTGAAGTATCTCCTGCTCTTTGACACTTATCTCAAGATTTAACAAATGCATGCATATCACAGAATAGGGTCGGCCAATAAAAACCTACTTGAAGAATCTTAGTTGAAGACTTGTTGACTCCAAAATGTCCTCCATAGGGAGAGGAAAGACACTTTGAAATCACACTTGGAATCTCCTCATTAGGAATGCATCTACGAATCAAACCATATGCACAATTCTTAAATAATAGAGGATCATCCCAATAGTAAAGTTTAACATCATGAAGGAACTTCTTTTTCTATTGGTAGGTGAGATCAAGAGGAAGGCATTCGGTAGCTAGATAGTTAGTTAAGTCAGAAAACCATGGTGTCACAGGTGAATGTACAACATACAACTTCTCAATGGGAAGATTGTCATCAATAGGAACCTTGTCTTCAACACTTGTGGAAAGGCATGAGAGATGATCAACTACATTGTTTTCTGTCCCTTTTTTTCCTTGATTTCGAATCAAACTCTTAAAACAGTAGTATCCAACATATAAGATGGGGTTTGGCATCCTTCTTGCTCATGAGATATCTAATTGCAACATGGTCTCTATATACAATGACCTTAGACCCCACAAGATATTGTTGGAACTTATCAAAAGCATAGACTATAACAAGCATCTCCTTTTCTTTAGTGGCATAGTTGATTCAGCATCGTCTAAGGTCCTGCTTGCATAATGAATGTCATGAAGCTTATTTTCTCACCTTCGTCCTAAGACTACCCCAATGGCGTAATCAGTGGCATCACACATAATTTCAAAAGGAGCACTCCAATCTGGTAGTTGAATGATGGGGGCTGAGATAAGAGCATCTTTTAATTTTCGGAAGGCTGCCTTGCAATCTTCATTGAATACAAATTCTGCATCTTTTGCTAACAAGGAGCAA
Organism: Alisma plantago-aquatica; assembly: GCA_963693085.1. Lineage (NCBI taxonomy): Eukaryota > Viridiplantae > Streptophyta > Magnoliopsida > Alismatales > Alismataceae > Alisma > Alisma plantago-aquatica. The sequence goes on along the minus strand of OY856414.1, from coordinate 742,100,638 downwards.
GAGGCATTGCAATCTTTAAAAAATCTTTAATAAATCTTCTATAAAACCCTTCATGTCCCAAAAAGCTTCAGACTTCCTTCACTGTTGTGGGAGTCGACATCTTCTCAATAGACTTTACCTTTTCTTTATCAACCTCAATTCCATTGCTTGAAAAGACATGACCAAGTACAACCCCAAATTGTACCCTAAAATGACACTTCTCCCAATTGCGTGCAAGCTTGACCTATTTACATAGTTGCAACACTTTAGTTAAATTTGACAAGAAATCATCAAAGGAATTGCCGTAAACACTGAAATCATCCATAACAATTTCCATAATATTTTTTATGAAATCATAAAATATGGCCATCATGCATCTCTAGAAAGTAGTAGGTTCATTACATAACCCAAAAGGCATTCACCTATAAGCATATGTTGCATAAGAGCATGCGAAGGTTGTTTTTTCTTAATATAGTGGATATATAGGAATCTAGAAAAATCCGGTATACCTGTCTAAATAGAAAAAATAAGAGTGATTATCAAGTCTTTACAACATTAAGTTAATGAAAGGGAAGGGAAATGGTCTTTTCTCATGGATTTCTTTAGTTTTCTATAATCCATACACGTTCTCCATCTAGTTACTACCATTGTTTGAATTCATTTGTTGTTGTCTCCTTTTGTTATAGTGGTTCCTCCCTCTTTAGGCACAACATGTATAACACTTACCCATGGGGTGTTAATGATAGGATATATTATGTCTGCATCTTTTAGCTTAAAGATTTCTTTCTCAATGACCTCCATCATGTTTTAGTTAAACCTTCTTGGTGGTTCTAAGTATGGTTTAACATCTTCTTCTAAGGCTATGTGGTGCGTGCAAATGGAAATGTTATTACTTTAAGATAATAAATGGAGTAGCATATCACATCTTTGTATAATATAAGTTCTTTCAAAAACTTACCTTCATGTTCTTGAGTAAAACCAAGTTTTACTATAACAGAGGATGAGGAATTCAGGTCCAAGAAAGCATACCTTAACCCCAGTGGGAGGGGTTTAAGTTCTACCTTTTTTTTGGTGTAGATGTGGAATCAGTTGCCTCCTTCTCAGTTGGCACTTCATTGGATGATGGGGTTGATGCATCTTCAAGATTTTCTTCATTGGGAATAATCACCGAGTCTTGTTTGTCTTCATCACCTTCAAGATCATCAAGAGCTTGTTATCCTTTAGAGCTGGGTGCTTTCATAACACCGTAGATAGAAAATACTAGAGCTTCATCCCAGCTCTACCAATCATCTTTCCTTCTCTTACATCTACTATACAACCTGCAGTCTGAAGAAATTGTCTCCTAAAAAGGATGGGATTCGCTAGATCTTCATGCATGTCTAGAACGCCAAAGTCACAAGGAATGTAGAATCTACCTATTTACACATGGATGTGTTCAACAAAACCCCCTAGATATTTAATTGATAAATCATCTAGCTATATTGACATGGAGGTAGGTTTCAACTCGCCCAAATCTAACTTCTTCCATAGTGAAAAAGGTATCAAGCTAATACTTGCGTCGAGATCAACTATATCTTTATCAAATGTTGAATCTCTAATGTTTCATGGGAGAGTGAATGCACCTTGGTCATCAAGTTTTTGTGACAAATGGTTTTGAATGATAGAGATTATTCTTTCAGATATCATCACTATTTCAGCTTGGTCGGGCCTCCTTCTCCTTGTGATAATGTCTTTTAGGAACTTGGCTTAAAAAGTCATTTCAACTATGACCTCAACTAAAGGAAGGTTTACATACAACTTGTTCAAGATGTCCATAAATTTATTGAACTTAGCGTCATCTTTTGTGTTGGAAAACCTATAGAAAAAGGAGCATTAGGCTTGCAAAAAGTATCACTTTGTTTTGGATTTCCAACAGTCTTCTTCCTTTGATTTTCAGCAGTCTCTTTTATGGTTCTATCAACAACATCTTCAGATTTCTTCTTTGAAGGTGGTGAGGATCCTCCAATCACCGTTCCACGTCTCAATGTCACATATTTGCATGTATCTTTAGGATTCATCTCCGGCTGGATGGGTAAGGAGATGGAGAGTGTTCTTTGACTAGAAAGAGCTTGTTGTGCAATCTGGGTTTCCAATATCTTTATATGAGTGGTGATGCCATATACCTTGGAAGAAAGTTTTTGGATGGCATCTTTCATAAGATGACTATGTTGGATAAATTACTCATTTTGTTTTATTTGAGATGGGACAAATCCTTCAAGAAGAGACTGTGAATTAGACTTTGGTTGTTGTTGTTAGTTGAAGTTCCCATTGACATTGTTGTTGAAGCCCAGGGCATTGTTTGTCATTGGTGGCCTGCTCCCCAAATGCAACAGTTGTTGACCTTGGGCTTGCTGAGAGTGTTGAGGATTGTTGTTGTGGTAGGAGAAGTTTGTATGATCACACCAACCAGGATTATAGGTATTGGAATATGGATTGTATACTTGTTTGTTTCCAAAGCTTCATACTGCATTACATTGCTCCATGTTATCCTTGAATGAGATGAAAGAATAGTATCTTGAAGAAGCTACTTGCCCATTGGACTCATTTGCATCGCATATGATGTGCATTGGTGAGTCGGTAGAGCACTCAACTTCTCAAACTTTTGCGTCAAAGCATCTAGCTTAGCAGAAATTAGATCAATGACATTAATAACATGGACGCCAACTTGTTTTCCTGTAGCAACAGAAGATGAGGGTTGCTGATTACTCCTTTCAGAAATTTACTAATAGTGATTGATTGCCATATCTTCTATTATAGAATAAGCCTCCATATATTCATTAGAGATCTATGGGATGCAACATCTAAAGTCATCGTGGTATTAAATTAAAGCCCATTATAGAATGTTTGAAGAAGAAAGCAGTTGCTAAGACCATGATGAGGGCAAAGATGTTGGTCTTTGAACTTCTCCCAAGTATCATACAAGGTTTATCCATCCTGTTGAGAAAAGTTGGTCAGTTGGCTTCTCATCTGAGCCATCTTGCTGGTTGGGAAGTACTTGGTTAAGAATGCTTTAAGAAGTTATCCTATCTATTGATGGAGTTCCTCGATAGTGAAGAGAGTCACACCTTGGCTCTGTCCCTAAAAAAATGAAACAATAGAAGGTGTATACCATCAAGAGCAATGCCATTGACGTTGAAAGTGCTCATATAATGCAAGAATTTAGCTACATGCAAATTAGGATCCTCCATAGGAGTCCCTCCAAAACAATTTTGCTGAATCATTTTCATGATGGTTGAGCTAATTGATAAATTATTCACTTCCATTTGTGGGCCATTGATAGCCCCATTAATGATTATTGCAGCTGGAATGGTGAAATTCTTTAGAGGACGATCATCTTTCATGATTGGTTCTTGACTGTAAGACCCCTGAACTTGCTTAATGAGTTGAATGAGCTTAATTACCATAATTGAATGCTTATAACCCTAATATAAGATTTTTATATGTTTTGAAATCATAAGACAAGCTTAAGTTTCAAATTTGTTCCAATTTGGACATTGTTTGAGCAAGTTATGCAATTTTCTATACATTTTGGACTTTTATGCAATTTACCCAATTGAGGGGTTTTCTTTTCAATTAGTCACATGCATTATGTTTCTTATATTTCATATTATAATTCTTGAGTATTTTGATCCATGGGTCTCCTAGTTGAGCCATGGTTTGAAGGTTTTTTCATCAAGGGTATTTTAGGGTTTACCCCTTCATGGATGAGCTACCTTTAGTAGCTATCAACTAATGAATTATGTGATTGGCTGGGAAATTCGACAAAGTAAAGATAAGAAGTTCTATACAGATAGTGGGAGAGATTCTTGTGTATGTGCTTGTATATTCTTAATAAATTAAGGCCATGGATACTTGGATAGATACTAGAACTTCAACTTTTTCTTTTTGCTTTATCTTAAAGTTCATATACTTATTCCCAAGCACTAAAATGAGCCATTTTCTCTCCACCACTTCCCTCCTTATCTGACCTTCGTTCTCCCTATGTGCTGCTGTGAATTCCCTGCCCAAGGAAGAAGAAAGTGGGGATCTTCTTGGAAAAAATTCTTGGGTTGCAATTGATTTCCTTTTTGGTTCTAAAAAGCTTCCTCCTAGTGAACTTGACCTAAAAGTGTAAGTTTTACCTTATTTCCTCCATTTATTTCTTTGATCTTCTTCCTCCTATATTCCTCCAGGTCGGAACCCTGCTGTTCCATGGTGAAAGTGGCTCTAGAACTCAAAAATATATCCTTCTTGTTTCTTTTTCTAGGATTTTGCTTCTTTGTGGAGAGAAGAACCTATTTGGCCAAGTTTAGATCTGAATCTAAGGTTTCCTTGCCCTATTTGCTCGAGATTCTTTCTGTTTGATATCTGAACTATCTATAGAGGTGAGTTATATAACATTCTTCACTTATATTGCTTACTAGAAGCTTGTTAGTTCATGTTTATGCTTGAATGTGATGATCTAAGCATAGAGATACCATGCTTGTTTAGAATTACGAATTTTTGTGGTGTTTCCTATTTTTTTCCAGTTCTATATGAACTTGTAAGCATGTGTACAACCTTTCTAAGGTGTAATATGATCTGGTACAGGTTGATAGCATCAACCTATGGTGCTAAGCACAAAATAATTGATGGTTCAAATTAGGGTTTTCAAGCTATTTCCTTCTCTATCACACAACCGATGGTCATATCATTCAACAACCAATGGTGTTGCTATCTTGGCAACTGATGTTCGTGATCAAGGGCATCAAATGTATGGTGACAACCTATGGTCACCCCCTTAGGCTAGGTTTTGGCTTAATTAGACGTTTATTATCATTTACTAAGTATTCTAATGATGTTATCAATTGATGATGACATTAGCTTAATATTTGATTGTGTTAACTAAATGTATTACTGATCTAACAACAAATGGTGACCTAATGATCACAATTAATGGTGGATCAAGTCATCACCATATATGGTGAGTTAATAATGTAATTGTAGATTTGACGAAACCTTGAACCAATGGTTCCTTGGTTCAATTGATCTAATGGTTAGACCTATACTTCAATTGATAACCTTGAACAATGAACCTGATCCAATGAATAATATTGTATGCTTTAACATACAATGGATTATAATAAACCACATGGTATTATATGTTGGTCCAGTGATGATAATGCGATGGTTCCATACCATTAATTTTTAGTTTTACCTTTGCCATTACATAGTTATATTTGATAAATCACTATAAAAAGTGGATGCGTAACTCCCATGTGATCTAGCTTGTTATACCTAACCTTAATGTAATTATATGATGTTGATTGGTTATAATACGACCTCTTGAACGATTAATTTGATAATGAATTACACTCTTCTTGTGTTGAAACCACAATGTAGTACTATTTGAATATCATAGTGCCTCACCATATTTATATCTATGGACACATATGTGCTAATGATATTTTGAGCCTTGTTTAAGGCATGGAATGATGATGATAACCTTACTATGAATAATGTGATGGTCTTAACAACCATGTTTGAAGCCATGATTGAGGTGAAATCCTCTTCATGTTCCAATAAGGGTTAAAACCCTGGAACTTGTGATAAGATATTGGTATCTTGTAATAGTATGATGATAAGCGTGGTCTATTAATTTGCAATGAATGATAGCATGTGGTAATGTGATTAAGATTTATATCTCAAATGTTTTATATCTTTTGAAGTTGTTATACATATACTCTTATTAGAAAAGAATTAAGGTTTGAATGTCCACTTGTATGATAAAGCCTTAATGCATTCGATTGACAGTAATTAATCAAGTGTAACCTTAATCATATAGAGCCCTATGCCGTAGAGCCATCTTCAGTGTCAGAACTTACTGGATGGTGAAATGAGTATTCCCAAGGGAAACTCGAAGTGCATATTGTTGAGTATGTGGGGGTGGCAAGTTGAGGATATATCCTTGTCATCCACAATTGTAGGTTATGGAGGATGACTATGGCCATGCCTTTGACATTTGATGTGATTGAGGACAGCTGCGGTTGTACCTCAGATTAGAGGGTTTTGTATACCCTATTTTCTAGTGTCGTAACTTGTACCAAGTACAAACTAGTTGTTATTAGTTGACTATATGTCGCTGTTGGCAGTTTGACTGGTCTGTCACTGCAATTTACTCATACTGACTGAGGGGAAGATATCTTAGGATACCGACACTCCTAGATCTTATACGAAACTGAATAGCACTTTACAGTGGTCAGTTGGACTTTGAGTGGTACGACTAAAACTCCCCAAGGCTTAATAATAAAAGATATAATACCAGCCGTGTATTATAATTTCTAGGGTTTAATATGTATCACATTGGTTGATTAACCCTTGTCTTGTCTTTACACTACATAGTTCTTACATGATGCAGACTTTAAAAAATTGTGTAATTCTACTTGATGTTACAACTTATTTGCTTGACTTCTTAGTATGCTTAAACTGTTCAATCTGTTCATATTCCTTATTCAATACCCTAACTGCTCAATGTATTTACAATTAATTAATATGTTATAATCAATATATGTTGGAGAGAGTTATATGTCTCACTGGGACTGGGTCTCACTCATGGGTCACCACATTTTTTTAGGTGGTCGCGGGCAACGAGGTTGAGGTCGCGCTGTGGAAGAAAACCAACCTAGTGATCAATAGATTCAGAAGTTTGGTTTGTTGTAGATGTTAGTAGTAGAGTCCTAGTGTTGTCCCTGTACTGTCAGGTCTGGGTATGGGATGTGTTTTCTAGATGATATACTCATATCGACATGAGATTTTGGTAGTATGCCAATGTTTGTAAATATATGGCATGTATATGTGAAATATCTTTTGTATACAGGATGTGACTGTGGTCTTTGGACCCATATCTAAATACTTGTTATAGTATATGAGAATGGAATGATGGACTTTTTGTAAATGTTCTAGAGTTTATTTACATTGTTGGAATTGGTTTTAATTATTCCACATTTTTGACTATGTGATTAATTAGTAGTTGATCGTGTTTGTGTTTTGAGTAATCTCTTTTAGCATGACAAGGTGTCACATTGACAGTCAGGTGAAGATGATAGTGAATAATGAGGTGATGATGGTTGTGAGTCTCCCAAGCTTGAAGAGTCTTCACTCCTCCTTGCTCGTCTATAGCTGGTAAGAGTGTGTTTGATTTTGGGGTCAAGAAACACAGATGATTGAAGACCACATTTTGGTCTCCGCATGCAGTCCTACAAATTCACAAGTGGAGAGAACCCTTAAATATCAATGGAAAAGACAAAAAAAGATAGAAATGCTAATGGAATGATGAAATGAGTGGGTGAGTGATCTAGTCTCACTTACTAGTTAACACCTCTTAAACAACGGTGCCAAAACTTGTTATCTTAAATGATCAAGTTTTTATATTTATAAACTTGAGCACTACCCTACAATTATACGTGCACATGTAGTAAACAAGATCATCCAAGGGAGCAAGGTACAATTAGGCGCAAGTGTGTTAAAGTTCAACAATCTAGAGTGGTTTGCAATAGTTGAGTAGGATTATGAATTACTAACTTGCAATCAAAAGAAATGAGAACTAAACTAAGAGGATTTAGATCATATTTTAGGAGATGTTGGTCATATGATCTCACTTCCATACCAATACTCACATGTCACCATGAATTCAACATGCTAACTTAAAAATGAGGTTGCCATCGTCCTACACCTCTCAGTGGAGTGAGATCGTTCTCATTTCAGCATAACAATCCCGTGCTTATGCCAAAATTAGAATTGCAACCTTAGATACTCAATGTATCCAATACACTCTCGTGGTCAATGGTTCACTGCCAAGAGAACTACCCCTACTTCTCTACACATCCTTCCAAATTGCATAAAGAACCATAAAACATGTAGGTTGATGGCCAAGCAAACATACAAAAATGACACCATAGAAACTCTTGGAGAAGCAAATTAACTAGCATAGATTAAGAAATACGAGTTCACATGAGCAATGGCATTGAAGCTACTCTCCCATGACCAAGAAAAAGAGAACTACTCGTCCATAATGAAGAAACACAGGAAATAGATACATATTTTAGAGTTTGACATGATGAGAAAAGAAAAAAACAAGGAAAACACAAGGATTGAAGAAGTACAAGGTAGAACTCCAACTTGTGGATGAAATACCACACTTGCTAGAGCTTCTACTCAGGCAACCTTCTCTCTCGATAGGTCTAGACAAGGTAGAGAAGCTCCTATTGTGATCCTTGAAGAAGAATGGAGGTTCTCTCCCGAGAAACCGCCCCTTTCTCCCCAAATTTACCTCCTCCTTGCTTTAAGCTCTTCTCTAGTCAAAGTCCAAAATGACGATAGATAATCACCCCATATGATTGTCCTTGAATTTAAAATAAGGGGTAGTTATTTTTGAATTCTACATAAACTAACGGAGATACGACGTGTGCAATGACAGACACGCCATGTTGCTACATGTATCTGCTGGCTGAAATTGCTTCTGCGAAGAGTGCACATTGTGTCGCTGAAAAACACACCGGGTAGCTACAAACTGAGGTCAAACTGAATGAATCACACACCATGTGTTATTTAACACATGACTTGTTGGCTTGACACACAACTTCTTCCATTTCTTGATTGGATGGACATGCCATGTCTTAATAAAGACACGCTGTGTATGTAAACAAAACTTTTGAGTGCATCTTTTGATCAATGTAGCATGGAATTTTCTAGCTTGAACACTGTGTGTCTCTACTGTCCAGGGGGAACCAAGATCTTCTATAATAGAACACACCATGTTTTAATTAACACACACCATGTTTCCTTTAAAATCTTCAAGATGAACTCTATCAAGTGTGCGAACTCTAGGGGACTCCAAATAGGGTGGGATTTGGGTTGGATTAACCTCATTTCCTTGTCAATATCATGTACCTATGAGTTCAAACATAAGGCGAGTAAAATAACTAAAAGGGTGGCAGTTCAAGTATGATTAGAGACGAAATGAGGTTCAAAATGGATTGAAAGTGTGTGGAAAAATAGGTAAAAATTCTATATAAAATGTACACATCATCCACCCACCATAGTCATGGTATCCATGCCCCTTCACTAGAAATATGTTGACAATGAGCTCCTCTATCCTCCTAACATGTCCATGGTAAACATCATAGTTGTTATACCTTCATGCCACCACTTCTGTGGCTCCCACCAAAACCGTACCACCTACACACATTTCCCTCATTTTAGCTAATGTGTACACAGTTTCATATGACTATCTCCCACATACCATTACCATTTCTTACATACTCACCACATCCATTATACCCTGAACAACCATTCTATTGACCAAATCCTAGTGCTTCTTAGAACTAGTTTTACCATACTACCCCCACTCAATCATAGACCTCCTAATCCATGTATAATGCGTAGTGTCGGTTAGGTATTGAAGGTTAGAACTTACTCACCTCATTTAATCCCCTTGACCACTATCCTACCTACAGTCACTTACCATTTCCCCTTCTCCCACCCAATACCCTAGTTTTCTAGAGTTTTGATCATTTCCATCCATACTTCCATGATTTCCATCATTGGAGGAGTGAAGGAGGAGAGCTTTATTCTATTGGAGAAGGAGAAAAACTCTTCTAACTCCACCTCCATCTATTCTTCCTATACTTTCTTATCCCTTCTTACTTCTTATTTCATTATCTATAGCTAAGCCCCTTTGATGGGATGTTTGAGGGTGAAAATGTAATTGTGATACTATATTGCGAAAATCTTTAAGTAGAACATTGACCGCATTGTAATATGCTATATTGTTTCTTGTTCCCATTTCTTACCACTTTCTATGGTGATGGATGTGTGAATATAGCTGAGGTATAGAGAAGGGGGAGCATGATGCTAATAGAGGAAAAAAAAACCTATGTCTAAATAGTGGATCATTAGCTAATTCCCTCTCCTCCCACCCATCCATATATTCTACCATACTTAAATGTGAGATATAAGTAGATGGTTTTGCTTCTCTTTCTTCACTTGGCTAACAAAATATTGAGAGTTTGTTGAGTAATAGGAGGTCAATACCAGTCCTGTACACTCCATACCATCCCTTACCGATAAGAGAAATACATGAGACACTTCTAGAAACCTAGACTAGTGGGGTCTTTATTGGAGTCTACCTATTCCCTAGTCAAAAGAGCCTTCTAAGGGTAGATATTGGTAATAGGGACATCTTAACCTATACAAACCTTATGAAATCTATTACCAAATAGTAGAGTAGGATTTTTCTTTATCCATTGCTCTTAGTTGTTTGGTTTAGTAGCATACTTGTTGGATGTATTTACATGAATGTGATCCTATCACTGGTGATAGTTACCTTACCCCCCAGAAGGCCTACTTCTAATCAATCGATTAAAACCCTAATTGTTTAGTTCTAGTTATCTTAGTTTAGTTTCTTGCCTTCTTAATATTATTTTCTCTAGTCTGTGGTGAATTCCCTTCATTAGGGTTACTTAATTTTTTTTATACTAACTTTACTTGATTTCTTGGTTAGCTCTTAGCATAGTCTTGATTTGTATTCTTGTAGGTAATTTCTCTTCCTAGTTGGCAATTAGGATTGTTCTTGTTAATCTAGTGTAGTTAGTTGTTCTTACTTGCTAGTTTAGTTCACTCTCTCTCTCACTTAGTGTTGTTTTACTTTTTCACTTAATTTGTTAGTTAGCCCCAATTTCTAGGTGCAAAATCAATTTCAATATTTTTTCCTCTCTTGTTTGACTCCTAGTGTAATCAAACCAAACCACCTTTAAACCCTAAAAACCCTATATCTTCACTCTAGAAACCTAAAGGAACCAAATAGATCTAGTGCCTTCTCTGCTCCCTATATAATCAACCCCTTACTTTCCACAATCCTATACTAAATCCTGAGCCTGTATATTCATCGTTTGATTTATATAGAGTATGTCAACTAGGGTAATTTTTGTTATCCCAAGCATGGAGACACATCAAGATATTGGAGATTAGTGTTTTAGACCTAGCTAGTTTTTTTACTTATTTTAGTATCCATTCCTATTATTTATTCTTTTTTTTTACTTCTTGCTATTAAGATTCCTAACTTACCTCTATTTACTTTATTATCCTTAAATGCAGGTGACAATGAATATTTAGTCATTGTTCCTTGTTTGGTAAACCTTTTTCTAAAACCCTAAAATAGGTAGGATAAGGAAAAGAAATCGGAAAATGCACTTGGAATAGGAACTGACAAAAGACATAAATGCGAGACTGCCACCTCATTTGATCAAGAATAAGAAAACCATGCAAAGCAATCAATCCCACCTCATCCAAGGACAGCTCATGATTTGTTTATGATATGAAACTACCCTTCACCCATTACAAAATTCTTGGGCAAGCCTTCTTCGTCCCAGTAGTTCTAGTGAAACTACTTCCTACTTTATATGGGTTGGAGAATAGGAACCCTTATGAGAATATTGATGCTTTTATGGAAACATGCTCCACTTTCTGTACCCTTACTGCCACAGATGATTCTACCCACCTCACATTGTTTCCATTTTCTCACAAAGACATGGCTAAGGAATTCCATTACTATAAGTCTGAAGTTATGACTTGGAAAGATATTGAGAATGAATTTTTGAAGAAGTCCTATCAGATGAACAAGCTTACCAAAATGAGAAGCAACATGAATTCACTTAGACAAAAGGACAATGAGCCATTCCCTGAGAGTTGGGAAAGATTTTAGAAGTTGTTGAGATGTTGTCACCACCACTAGGTATTCTTATGGCTACTCGTGCAATACTTCTAATCCTAGTTTTATAAAATGAGTCAAATAGTGGTTGACACCTCATGTGGTAGAATTTTCATGAAAAATCCGTCCGACGAGTCTTGGCTTCTTTTTGAGCTATTAGAGAAAAATTCTAGACAGATAATCTAGTGTAGACAATGACTATGATACAAATATTGGTATTGCCTCATCTACTTCACCACCTCCAGCTTAAAATGGTGCTGATCCACAAATAATGAAGATTATAGTTGACACGATGAACCTTATGAAGGATCAAGTGGGAGGTGACTCTAGCAATGTAGAACAATCTATTAAGTGACTTAATGAAGATGTAAAGATCTTTAATTTAGTAATAAGAACTCAAATACCTCCATCTCTCAATCCAAACACTACAACAAAAATATTCATTAGTAGCATTTAATTTACCGGCATTTGTAAAAAATGCCTATAAAGATTTATCTATAGATGCAATTTCAATTGAATTGCCAGTGAATTCTCTATTATAAGTATTACGCAAGCAATCCACCAATATTGTTATAGGCGGCAATTTTTAAATGCCAATATTTTTTGGTCGGTCAAAAAATGTGTTACTATAAACCAAAAAACTTTGGGTACATGTACAGTAAACATAGAACCCCTAAAGAAACGAGATCCTACTAGTAATGAGCATAACATCAAGGTTGCATCATTACGTCTAAACATGTGAACAGAGGAACTACACAGATGCAAGCTCTATAAGACATTAAGCCAAAACACAGACAACACCAGCAAGGACGCAATGGCAGTTGACCCATCTATGAAGGTATGCATCCTTGAAGGAGAGGCAGGAATCATCACAACGTCATGTAGAGACACAGGTCTGAGAGAACAGCATTAGGCCTTCAATACCCACTGATCGATGCAGGAGAAGCTACGACTAATAGATCTTTCACTCCTATCCAGGCGAAGACCTGTCCAGAAACAAGGACATATTGCCAACGACAGAGCAGGTGACAAAGTTCAAGATAACAGAGACGGTCTTCCTTCCTTTGGATTGGAACAACCACCCCAACCCAAACCATCAACTAACATTAACCTCACTTCTGAATATGTGGTAGAAGGGAAGTGGAAAACCATCAAAATCTTCCAGGAGAGAGCAGATCGACCTGACATCCCTGAAGCTAAAACATGCGCCCATCGAGACAACAGGCTACTTTCAGAAGGAGACTAAACAAGAGAAGAGGAGGCATCCAGGTTATGTAGAGTCATCAATCCATGGGATCTCGTCTGCTCTGACCCTTCTTGGCTTCTTCTTCTTTTTCCTTAGCCTAGGACTCTCGTTGAGCTTGAGCTCAAGCTGCATATCCTGATCTTGCTCATAAGAGCTTATGGACTCTTCTTCAGAAGTGGGTTCACAAGCTCTGTTGAACTCTAAAGAGAGGCCAGAAGTCTGAAGGATCCGATTGCATTGCGGGGTGATTCTAAGGCTGGAGACAGAGAGTTCCCATCCCAAATCTAGCCCCTCTGTTGTAGAGCAGAATGTTCACAAAACATGTCAGGCTCCTTGAGCACACTCGCCGGCCTTCGCTCAATATGAACTCTGGATGGCTTGTCAGCATTTCGTCGACCATCTGGGGTGCGTTCCAGTTTCCCTGATCTTATCTGCAAATTGCAACCGAGTTGTTTCCGTCTGGACTCCAGGGGGCACGAACTGAATCGGTGCCCGAAGCACTTGCATTTGGAGCAGAGGGTAGGCTTGGAGACGTATCCTATGCTGAGTTTCTTCGGGATCTCGTCCATCTCGATTAAGACCTCGTTCGGAAACCCTGCACAGGCGTTGATCTCGACACAAACAAGCGCCTCTCTGAGGCAGTTGGCTGACAAATTTGCTTCATCAAAGTCGGCTGGACGCCCAAGAAGGCTAGCTGTGCCGCCTAATCGATCCAGCGTCCAAGGGACACCAGGGGAAGTTTCTTGAATGAGAGAGGTTGGAGTGGCTCGCCTGGTTCCCACGCGTGCGCGATGATGAGGGCGCCATCCATCATCCAGGGAGCTTCCTCCAAGATCCGTTCCCTTTATGTGACAGTAGGGGAGTTTGATAACAAACCCCTCAGGCTCTTCCGCCACAATGTGGAAAACGCCGCTAGGCCTCCATCTCCTCTTTATCCATCCGAGCATCTGTCCTTTGAAAGGCTTTCTCCCAGTGAAGCCAATCGAGATATATTCCTTCCAGCTAGGCGCTTCGTCACCCCTGCTTGAGAACGAGAAGACCTTCGATCCATTCTTCACTGTTGGCTCCACGTACTTGATAACAGGAGCGTCCTCGCACACTCTCCCCAATCGACTGGATTGGATCCAGTCGAGATCCGGTAGAGGCGGCGGGATCTCGTCGCTTCCTTCTGGCGGAGGAGTTGAGGAGGAGGACGGATTTGGGGTGGAGGTAGGCGGGGGTGTCGATTCCATTGGAGCCACGCGATTCTGGGATGAGGAAGACGAATTTGCTCCATCGACCTCGCTTGAGCCAGATGGAGGAGCCGATGACGGCTCTAGCTCGCTCTCCCTCCCTGCATCAGCGCCGACCGTAGGGTTTCGCCCTCCGCCTCTCCCTCGTCCGCCTCGCCTCTCCCTCGTCCGCCTCGCCTCTGCCAATATTAGCTTTATGTTTTCATTTTGTGTCTCTATATCCAGCATGCGTATTATTCATCCTGAAACTTTATTACTCTGTCTTTTTTACATTTGTACAAAACCTACCCGTTCTCTTCTTCTAACTTCCATCCCGCGCCGCCGTGTGCCTCTTCTATGCCACCCACATCCTCATCGGACTATACATCCTCAGCAGTGCGTACCTCCTTGCCGTATTCATGCGGATCCTCACTGCTGCACGTGCGAGCGTACCTCCTCACTGCCTCAACGCGCCTCGTCACTGCTGTGTATGTTCTTGCTGCGGCACTCCTCTTTCCTCCTATGAACGGTTCATTATAAACCGCCGACAGTGTTAGAAGTCATTGATTTATTAGAGTCCAATAACTGCTGAGCGAAAAGGACTATCCTTTTGTCTTGGTTTCCTGCGTGTCCTACCATAATTTGTTAATCCGTTTTTGTCATAGAGAGAAGACTGATTAACTAGCCAACTGCAATGGACGTATTGATAGTATTGGTTTTAAAACAATATGTGAATTTGATAGATTAGCTGTCGGCACACAGGGCCTGTTGATCCTTCTCGTGGGAGGTTGCTTGGCCACTTTCTTCAAAGGGGCGATATCCCTCTGAAAGATTAGGTAAGGAGTTTGCTTGCGAGAATTGTATCAATCTTGTATAGAATTTTACTTGTTCCTTACCTCATCAACATTATTCTAAATGCTAACCAATCCCAGTTGCAATATGTTTTGATACAATGGAAAATTATTCATAGTTACTAGTAGCCGCAATCAACAGTCAGGGCATCTGACTACAAAAAGCCGGCAGCCAATGCTAATTCCTAGATGATGTTCGTTGGTATTTGCAATAGAGAATGGAGCGGCACTCAACTTTTGAATAAACTATAGGTGATGGCTAAACTTACAATTTACTGTCATTCCATGCTCTTGTTTGATTTAGTTGTTTGTGTAGGAGCATTGATATTTTCTTTCATATCTATATTGTATAAAGTTGAGGACTGATTTCGCTATGTACTCTTGAACTCAGTACATGTAATTTAAGTAGAAAATTAATATAATGTGATTGTTGTAGGATTCTTATGAACTAAGAATTGTCGCTCATTATCAGATGCTAGGATTATATGTAGCTAGAAGGTGATGGTTCCCTATACTTGACTTTGACTACTTAAATTTATTCGCTATCATTATGGCATGCTTAAATACAGAGGATGGTAAAGCATAAATTATTTTTCTCAATTTAACCATTTAATATTTGCGCAGTAGAAGAGCTTTTTGTAAGAAGCATAGGAGCATCGTTCCTATCCTAGACAACTGTATAGCTATGTAAATGGATCATATATCTTCTTGCTCATGCGGGCTGGAGCAATTAATCCAGATTCTAATGTTTGCTGTTTAGCTGATCATACTTGCTTGGTGAGACTTGCATTATAGAAAGAAGGAAAATAAAACAACAAAGGCTTGTCCATTTCACATTCATATAAATGGAAAAATGCATGACTTTTACGGTGAAGCTTGTAAACCATGGGAGTATTTCTACATAATGATTGCTTGAAGCTTGCTACTTTCAATACAACAACGTCAATATTTACAAAGGAGCTGACCCATATACCGTTCTAGAAAGTATACCGGTCTCCGCAACTGAGAACCATACTTTCTTGGATGATCTTTATAGTCTTATACATACCACAAGGATGGAATTTTTCTTGTAGTTGATAAATAAACATAATACTTGTCCTTTTATTACTGTATATATTAAGTTATATTGTTGTAGATAATAATTCACATTGTATAGCTGCTAATATTAGATGGAAAGTAACATATTTGCTACTAAATGGGAAGTATTTATTTGAATAAAAATCACTTTTACACTGAAAGTGAGTTTCTTGGATGGAATATGATGCTAGTATGATGCATCTCTTACATTTAAATAAAAAATATGTGGATTGCATTTAGCCAATAGTAATATAAATTGTATGTTCTGAGAAACCCAAACACACGTGCTTTATGCATTACTACGAAGAGTTGTTAGTTTTCATACTATCATACCTTTCACGTGAAGACTATAAGTACTCCTTAACCCCGCAATTATTATGGTCAGAAAATATTGATTTTAGCATTACGTTCCATCACTTCGTCATGAATGGCGTAACCCAGTTTTTATGCACCTAGTTTAATAAAAGACTTAAAGTTTTGCAAGATTGTATTTTCTCCAATCTAAGTTTTGTTTCAGTTACCCCACATCAGTCTCTTTGACTGTGTTATAGAAAATAATAAAATAGTTTTCACCACCAATACCACCACGGCCACCACCACCATCAAACAACTACTACTTGCTCATCTTTTTTTGGTCCTCTGCTACTGGCTCATCTTCAAGTCAAATATAAAGGTCAACTTCTCTTAGTAAGAAACATCATTTAATTTTCTCGTGAGTTTGTGACTACTAAGTAGTACATACTTAGATGTGCAAAAGAGATTAACATAAAGTTCTCATGAGTATTTGTCATTGAAGATGGTGACTCATCTAAATGAGAGATATGCGCATAATGAACAGGACTTCGATTTGTAGATTTGGAAACCATCATTTTCACATACTGTAGATTCAGTTACTTACATCAAATCTCACTTTTCTTTATTTAACATATGGCTTGTCAGTATAAACTAAGAGTAAAATAGGTTTGCATTTAGGTTTTACAGATGGTGCCTTACTTAAAATTAAGTTGGTCAAGCCCATCAATGACGAAGTTGGATTCTCTTTTCACATGAAAGAGCTCCACTTTTCACTTTATTTAGATGCTTTATTATATTGTGTTTCCATGCCATCATACATGGAAATGAGTCCATCTCAAACTTAATCAGGTTTATCTCTTGCAGGCTATCAGATTGTAAAACAACTAATCTTCAATTAGAAAGCCATGCCATCTCATGGGCGAGCAACATAGCAGTCAATTCTTCCAAGACTGAATTCAATTCCTTTTGAATTTCCTCAGCTAATATCCATTGACCATTGTGGGTTCTGGATAATGCAACTATAGAAGCGTTTCATCTTTTGACAACAATGTCTATCTTCACCTTCACCCACAAAACTGCTGGGTTGTGCGGAGACCATTGCTTTGCGATACCATATGTACCAGGTTGGTCAGTCTCCAGCTGGTTCCCCATGCTTCTCTGACGTTGACTGCCTTTCTAGTAATACAATAGTGTTAGTTTTCAGGTGATATAATTTTTTTCTGAAACATCAACATGTTTATGTTGTTCCATATATAAGGAACTAATCATAAACATTCTTCCTGCATCTTCTGCTTTCCTCAAGTTAGAGCTCAACCATTGTGTAAGATTGGAGGACAAGAAGGAATGGTAACCATCTGTAAAATTCAAAATCATCCAAACCTTCTTGTCTTCCTCACATACACGCAACACATGGAATGTGCTTTCCTCCATCAACCCACTTCTACTACATGAGGTATGAATAGTGTATTGTATAATAGCTCTCCTCTTATTTCTCATGATCACTTCATGGTTGACCAACCACATAAAATTCTGAATTTTTTGGGTACCCTATAGCCTCAGTTTTGTTTCAACGGCTCAGGTCTAGTGACTTCATTTTGTTTTCTAAGGAGATTGTGTGCCAATTTTGAAAAAATAAATCACTGTCAGATTCTTTCCATGCCAGACATCCTTTTTCTCAACCCTAGAAGGAACATGAGCAGTGATTTGTTGCATGACTGACTCATGGGAAAGTATTGACTCAAAATGTATGCCCTCTTCCTAATTTACTAGACTTGAAAGTAACAAATCTTCAATTGGATCTGTTATGACTCAACCCCATCCAATAAGAGACAAGGGTTTGGATTCATGACCCCTCTAAAAATAAATCTTTGAATTGTCTGGTCAAGAATATTACAAATATTAATTTGAATCATACTAGCTTGCATAGCTTGACTTGGTATTATAGTTAACATTGAATTTGTTAAGCAAATCTAATAACTAAGAGATAATGCTCTTGCTGCCCAGCCGGATATGCACCTCTAAACTTTTTCCAAGATATCTAAGTAGGTCATTTTATTCACTCTCTTATGTAACATAGGAACACCCAATTATTTTCCAAAATATACATTTGATTGAATCCCTACAATTCTACATATCTTGGTCTACATATTTCTTGAAATGGAGTTTTAAAAAGAATAACCATATCTTTTTCACTAAGATTAATTGTCCTGAATCTTTCTCAAAAGTTTGAAGCATTGCATAATTTCTTGTATATTGCCGCATTGTCTCATGGCATACATTTACTTATTTTATATAGAAATAAAACCTTTTTTGGTGGATAGAAGATTAGTGAATATAGTGTGGAGTAATATATACAAGCGATGTAAATTTAAGATTTTGGAATATTCAATTAGTGGCATAACAAAACAAAAGGACTTGAGTGCTCTAAGTAGACCTTGTTTAAAAGCATGAGCATCACGTAGTTATCCATTTCTGAATATAAATTGTTTAGTGTCAGTAAAAATACATAAGAATATTTATCCATATAATGTATGGTCAAAGAAAGAATTGAATTGTAGTCCAGTAAATAATTTTTTGATTCAAATTAAATCTATCTGATCAACAACTAATTTCTATGTTGCATTCATTGTTGTATTTCTAGATAATTTTGGCTATGATTTCTTTTAATTTTGTATTGTGGCTTGTGAGAAATAGATTACAACATGACTGTGTATTTCAAAATCTTCAACAGACTAAATATTGGCTTTATGATGAAGGCAAGGATGAGACAAAAGGTGTCAATATAAATAAATTCCAAGAACTCAAGAAGATGTGCTCCTCTTTATCTTTTTTCTTTAGTATTCCTTCTTTTGTTGTAGTTTTGTTGTCCCGTTATTTTTTATTTTGGAAAACTTCAAATAGATGATCCTAACAAAGAACAATTCAGCTATTTGTATACTTGTATTCCCAGTTTTAGGGACATTGCACAATCTCAGGATTGATCACTTTGATAAGCAAGTTAAAGAGAAGGTACTTAAAAATTTTCTTTTTTACTTGTTTCCTCTTCTTAATGCTCATATAGTTAGGCGATGCTTCTTTGTAACTAAGTTGTTACCTTATTATGGTCATTGGGACTGTCTTTTCTGGGACATTTTGGTTGTTCAATGATTGTTTGAACTCAAAACAAATGAACCGTAGGAGTTTGATGTTATAAATATAAGATTTATTTTGAATAGTTGACTCAGGACTTAATTGAATGTGATCTACCTCCATATAGTGTTTATAGTTTGTTAGTATGTTGTTAGTGTTGTCTTTATGTTTACAGTTGACAATTAAACTGAGTTTTTCTAGCCATTATGTCTCATTACATTTTATTTTATTTTATTTAGTGACAAAGATGATTACAAAGTTAGTTGTAAAGTTGGTCATGAAAATATAATGAGGTATTTTATGGTGTTATCATTAAAATAATGAACGTTGCATCATAAACATTATTAAACCCATAAAGAAAAATTAGGTAACTTGGTAGCAGGAATTGTTCACTCATTGAAGTTATCAACAACTTGCATCTTGACTGCTCTTCTTTGTAATTGAAGATAACATAATTTTTTTATATTAGAGATCAATAGGGAGATTAAACTGTGACCTTACAAGCAGTCTCATGAAGATTGGTCAATGTGCCAAGGTTAGTGGTCAGGATGAGAGCAGCAAGAGCAATATTTGCATAGTGAGATCCAACAGTGATGTTAGTGATGAGAACACCTATAGCAGCATCAATATAAACAAGACACACAAAGGGAATGATTCCATCTTGGAAGATATCTAGGTTGCTCAGATGAAAGATGGTGCTTTGTGTTAACCTAAAGGTTATACATTGTCCATATTTTGACAATGACTCAACCATTCCATTCATATGTATCTAATATGTGTATTCAAGATTAATTTCAGGCTTTAGGTACATGAAAAGGATCAAATTACACAAGCCCTAGCTTGTCCAAGTTCAAGTCAAATGCAATGCAAGTGTGCTAATAAGGAAATCACTTCAAATGACCTTAGAAGAATTTTGTAATCACTTGTATTGATGATATGACTTGTAACTAAGATGAGAAAAATATGTGGGACACTTAATACCAAGTTTTAATCACTTTATAGCCAATTTAGAAAATTGATCATAGGCTGTTCATCGGTCGAGTTACAATCTCGACCAATCGTATGGTTGATTTTCTAAAGATGGCCATCGATCGAGTTGTGCATTCATAGAACTCTAACGACCGACTCACTGAGAAAATTCAATTTTGGCAGATCACTCGAGTTTTGCAGAACAAACTCGACCGATAGTTTGAAAATTGGCTTTGTCTTTTAGTCAATCAGTCGAGTTACCTTTATTGAAACTTGACCGAATGCACTGTATGAGAAATACAGAAAAAGTGATTATAACCGTTGGTGACTTGTTTGGGTGAAAATAGATCCATTGCCTTGAGCAAAAATGACTATATTTCGTCCCTAAGTGTTCCCCAACTCAAGGGAGCAACCCCAACTATAAATAAGACCCCTTGGAGTTCATTCCAAGTTTGTTCATTCAATACATTCAAGGTCCTTACTATAGTTTAGTGTGGTACTACTCCTTGAGCCCCTTTCTCTCTCTAGTTTACACTTCATTTTGTGATTTGTGAGTGAGTTAGGCTTATTGTAAGAGAGCTCCACCCTTGTGCGTGTAAAGCTCTCAATCTTCCACTACTTCCCTATCCCCTTCCTACATGAAGAAAAGGTGAAGCAAGCTCGATGGAGTGAAGAAGGAGCTGTAGTTGGTCCTCTTCAAGGTTGATGAAGAGGTGGTGATCTTTTCAGGTGAAGGAGAAGGCAAAGGCTGAAGATCCAAGAGGAGAAGCAAAGTCCTTCAAGACAGAAGACTTGAGCTTGAGTGGGTAAGACCTTGGTGAAGGTTGAAGACTCAAGCTAAGTTAGTAAGCCCTTTGGTAAGGTGGATATCTCCTTGTGGTTGGATGGGTAAGTCCTTTGGTGGTCTTGTGTTGTAACTCTTATTGGTGATAATATAGAGAAAAATATTTACAAATTCCTAGAAGTTGACCTCTTTAGGTAGTGGACTGACTCACTTCTAGTTTGAAGTGTAGAACTACTCTACATCCCTTTGTCAAGTGCTTGGTATCAATCTCTCTCATCCTTGCTATGCTTGTTAGATAGGACTTCAAATTGCAATTAATCTATTGCCTTAAACTTGATATAATTTGAAGGTCTAATCTCTTTTTTAAGAAATTTTGTAGCTCTATTCACCCCTCCTCTAGAGCAATTAGATCCAACCTAATTCCACAACAACCATTATAAATACCATGATTGTATTCTACCTACCCACCACAGCCATTCTACCCAAAACCGTTAGCTACCTACCATCCCCTAGTGTATCTTAGGACTAGTTTTACCATATTACAACCACTTAACCCTAGACGTCCTAGACCACTATATATGCCTTAGTGCCGAGTAGGGATTCAAGGGTTATCATTTATTCACCCTTGAAAATTGAGATTCAAGATCGAGTATTAATGTCGACATGGATTTGACCTATTTGATACTCATGTCACATAATCAAAATTGTGTGGAAGGGGTTACCTTTCCATACTCTAAATAATCAATAAGGTGAAAATTTAGAGCTAGTCATAATAGAGATGTGACCTAGGTTAGGGGAGTCATAAGTCAACTACCACCCTAGTCTAGCATAGTAGTCTATATAAATCATGAGTCATAAAGCCTATCCAAGTAGGGTGAGTATCAACTACCAATTCATATTTCATAAGATCACGAGTCAAACATCTAGATCATAATATGGCAACCATACCTCAAGATTTTGCAAGATCAAGGTCAAATTCATTCCCTTCCTTTCAAGGTCAAGGTAAGGGTAGATTTTGGGATTGAGAAGTCAAATTGAGAACTAGAGGGTTTGAGTATAATACTGCAAGATTGAGATTTAGGTCCATCATATTATTCAAATTGGATCCACAAGAGGAATATTGGTCAATAGGGAATCTTACTCTTGTAACAAGTCTTCACATCATAATCTAGGGTTCCAAAGATGTGGGTATTTTGTGGCAATGATCATCGTACATATCAAATAGGGGATAAGCTTCATTAACTATTTTTGAGGTTTAATAAACAATAGAGCAACATAGGTTTAATCAATAGGGACCTCATCAAACATGAGGTGTAAAACACGAGTTCCACCTTATTTCACCATATTATCAATTTACCTCAAACATTTAAAGCACAGATATCTAGTTTGGTAATATTTGAGTATTTCATGGACTTTCCACAGGTGTGTGGCACTTTCAAGAGTACTTTATTCATCAAATAGGGTTTTCAATTTAAGATCATATCATGAAATTACCATCTTAATCAACTTTAATGATTTCAAGTAAGTTTTAGTTTTCCCCATGCACAAGCTACCCATAATTCAAGAATTCATGTGATTAATAGTCATGAAATAAAAATAACATAAGGAGATGAGGAGACTAACTAATTATCATCTACTTGGGTGGATTAGGTGGTCCTTAGAGAAGAGATGATATGCTAGAAGACTCTCTAAACTTTAGGAAAGGATTTTAGTCCTTCCCCGGTTTTTAAGATGTATTATGCCTTAAACATATATAAAGGATTATGTGTATAGATCTGATACCATTTATCACGGATTTTTATATTACCCTAAGTCCACATTCCTAATGGCTACATAGCCAAAGGTGACTGGACCTACGTGTACATCCACATAATGGATTGCAAGTATTTCACACAGGAAATGTATATGTAAAAGCAGTAACAACAAGATATAACAAGATACTAAAGGAGATAGAGAAACATGTACCCATTTCTATTTTCACATATACCTATTGGTGTTTCATTCAAGTCCAGAGTGCAACAGATCTTTGGTAATTACAAAATCGATAAACAAAACATATCAATGCAAGTGCATTGAGTACAATATAAAAAGGCATGTAGATAGTTTAAACATATAGTAAAAGGTTTTCTTCACTCGAAACAAGGTACTAACAAGAATAGCCAAAAATTCTAGAAACTTAATGAAGTTGTTTTATACAAAGCACGTTTTAAGTACATTTATCCATTATATCAACATAGGACTATGACCAACTTCCTCAAAGGAAGGGTCCGTAAGGGTGCTCAAGATTATCTACTCTTTTATCAACGTGAGAGACCGCAAGACCAAAGTCAATGAGCTAACCTTGTTTCTTTCATGCCTTGTGCCCTTACCCCGAGAACAACTAGGTACACAAGGTATATAATGGATTTATTTGAGATTAGGTTCAAGGTTTTTCAAAATATTGTAAACAAGCAAGAAAATAGTCATCATACAAATACTAGCTCAAACAATTACATACTAGCTAAGCATTCATACATGCATACATACAAGCAATGCCAATAACATAGTAGGTTCAAGAGATTAAGTGTACCTTGAAGGTATGTTTGGTTCATAGAAAAGGAATAAGATGGGATATTTATGAGGATGGGATCAGAAAGTATAGCTGGAGAATGGGGTGTTGGGTAATCCCATCCTATGTTAGGATGTGACATGCGATATGATTATATAGCTGGAGAATGGGGTGTTGGGTAATCCCATCCTATGCTAGGATGTGACATGCGATATGATTTGTTATGAATTTTCCCAAGTTCTCTAATTGTGAATAGTGCTAGGAATAAAAAAATGAATCAATTTAGTGTTAGAAAAGTAGAATTACATTTTTGTATCAATCATGTTGGAAATTTAAACACGGTCTACTATCCTTCAATCTAAAACAAAACTTAACTACTAAAATATTTATATACTTGATGTGGTGTGTTGTTTGTGAAAATCAATTCATTAAAACTAAGGAAAATGTACACATGCTTCCTATTGCCAGGAAACTAGTAGGCAAGAAAAGATGGTAGGAGGAAGAAAGAAATAACCTACTTGTTGCATTCATAATCGTTGCAATCAGATGACTATAATCAATGATAGAGGAAGTAAATTGGATTTTTAAGTTCAACAACCACAGAAAAGTTACTTTTCATAACAAGTAGGCAAACATTTGTCGAAATGGTGAATAACTTGTTGATTGAAATGAGGAACAAATCCTTTTTTGTGGCGGTGAGTAACTTGTTGATAAAAAGAACTTGTCTGTTCATCCGTGTCATATCAGTCATAAGCTAGTGTGATCAGTCTGCAATAGAGATTCTATTTGTCACGAGTCCACTAGAAATTATGTTCTTTCCGAGTGGATGGCAACACCGTCTGCAATATAGATTGCCAAATGCCAATACAAAACACAGAGAGCAAGTCAGAAGGTGCCGTCACTAAATATTTGGAAGTCAAGATCGATGAGTGTTGAATGACTTTTTACCACCAAATAGTTAGGGAGGGTGCATAACTCAAAAGTCCCATCCATATGGGACTGTTGTTTCAAAGAGATTAGAATCACTATGTTTATTTCACATAACCAAACATAGGATTTAAATTTTTTTTGGGACTCAAGTCCTATCCTACGTATAATACTATTAACCAAACATGCCGTAAGAGTTATGATTCTTGAGTAGGATACCTAGAGATTATCCAAACCAAGGGGGACTCACAAAAGAAAAGATATATCATGCTGTCTTAGATCACTAGGTTTAATTAAGATAAATATGATATAAGAGTTATGTGGATGTTCCCTAGATCTAGGATTCAAATAGTTCAACATAGTTTCCAAACTTCCCAACATGGTTATTATTCAACATAGTCCAAGGGTCAACATTAAGTCCTAGATCTAAGTGAACCATCCACATTAGATTAGATATAAACATGAGATGATTTCTAATTTGGAGTTAGAGAGATATGATATGGTGATATTCATCTAGTTTTAATCATGCAAGATCACATTTAAACGTATTAGGTCAAGATCATGCAATAAGGTCATACATCCATGTCCTAGAGGCATTAGGTAGATCATGTGAGGATTATAGAGTAATATACTGGTTTAAATACCTAAGATAACATGGTAATCATTAGAGGGTAATTCATACAAGATTAGGGTCAAACAATCAATATGTGTATTCACATCACATTAGTTGTCATATGTAAGTCATGAGTGCATATGAATATGATACAAGGCAAAACATCTTATAAGTCCTTGTAAGGACTGATTAAGAAGTGTACATAGATATTTTGAATAATAAGGATCCACTTTTGTACACAAATAAGGTTCCAAATTATATAACTACATGAATAATCACATTTAGGGCATATTAGTGTACAAATGTGATTTTTTCATGTCATACGACTTAATCAAGTCCAATAGGTGTAAGGTATTAATCAATCATGGCACAAACATCCTTTACTTATTGATTTTGAGATTCAGTCATTCCATAAAGATACACTAGGCCAAAGATGCATATATGAGCATGTTGTAACATATAACACATAAAGGGACCGTCTTTAGGTCATACGAGATCAAGAAGGCATTAGGGTGTATTTATATGGTCCAAGATGTAAAATCATAGTAAAAGTGAACTAGAGTTACTAATTTAGGGGTTTTGAAAGACTAGATACTATATTGGTACACGGTGAAGCATTCTTGAGCATTTATATCATCCAAAGATCATACATGAAGAACTTTAGATAAAATAGGGGAGATTTGAGCATAAAAAGGAGTAGATTATAGTTCCATTGAAAATATGTCATTTTTATAAATAAAATCATATATTACATCATCATATTTGGACAAGCCATTTAAGAGTTATGAGGGTTTTATCATATCTTTTTTAAAAAGGTGATTTTAAGGAGGCAAATACCCCTAACAAACCATTTCTTAGGCTGTTGAGGAGGCCTCTAGAGGACCGACCCTCTCTCCCTTGGCCCACATACCCTCGTCCTGGCTCCTACATGTGCGTCTCATGGTGATGTAGAGCTATAGGCTACCAGTACGGGAGTGGCTGGCAGCGTCTGGTAGCGGCTGACGTGGATGGGGGCCGGTGGGGAGCGTCACAGAGCAATGGTGTGCCTCCCATCACTTCCCCTCATCTCCTCACGTGGCTTCACGTCAGATGCATGTTGAAAACAACAGTGAGGAGGTACCGCTACTGCAATCGACTGAGACCGGCAAGGATGAACGAAGAGAGAACTAGCGAGGGTGGAAGTTGAGAGTGGCTAGGGGCATTGTGCTTTGTGACTGGACTCTCTTTGTAGCGTGGGCAGGGCCGATGTGAAGAGCAGAGCATGCGAGGAGTGGTTGTCAGGTGCTGGCGTGGCTGCCAAAGTGTGAGGTGTCTGTGGCTTAGGGTGAGTGGGTGAGAGAGAGATACAAAGAGGGATGAGAGGGGAGACTGGAGCTGTAAAGGACTGATCTAGCGATGCTCTGTCATCTTCTAGCTTGTGCCAAGGGAGAATAGAGAGAGGGAGAGGACTCGAAAGGCAGGTCACCCAACCAGGTGGAGAAACTTGGTATGGTCGTCGTTCACTTTGGTTGGGCTCTACAAACCCTAGCAGGGGTAGCTGTGAGGTGAGGATAAGGTGAGGCAGCACTTTCGCAGGATGGGGAAGAGTGGGCAGGTCAAGTGGTGAAGTTTGAAGTATTTAAGTAGGAGAAGGGGAAGTGGTGGAGTAGGTTTAGGGTTTGAGTGTGCAAGGCTAGTAGTGGCTGCCTCCAGTGGGTACCCCTTTCCCTCACACGATCCCTATGGCTGTGAGGATAGGTCCACGGTCAAAAGGTGGAGTAGGTGGAAAGTATGAGCATCTAGGAGTTGGGGGGGGGAAGGAGATTCAGGTACCTACAAGGTCTGCTACAATAGCAACACCAAACTAGGGAGAAGGACAACATTGGGAACGTTCAATCAATCCCTCATCCGTGGCTCTATGGATCCAAAGGCCTATGTACGTGCTAGGCTGTAGGGTGCACAACTGGAAAAAGGTAGAAAAAGAACTAGTTAAGGAAGGGAAAATGGGTGGTCCGCCCCTTTCTTGGGATCGGCTGAGCTGGCCAAAAAATAGGAACAAGGAGTCAAAATGTGGGAAAAACATAGAAAAATGGTTTCAAAAGATAAGATTTCTCATGTGCACAACTTTTGAATATAAACTCCGATTTAGGCAAAAAAGTGTGCGTTGAAAAGGTACTTTGAAGCTCTACAACATGAGCACAAGGATATAACACCAAAAGTTGATTAAAAGTATGGGAAAGGTGATGATTTGTGTTATGAATTAGACTTGATTTTTATCGACTTGAGTATCATCAAGGTGATACATGCATACTAGATGGGCCAATTTTGTATCATAACACATGTATACATGAAATTGCAGTGTAAACAAGAGCGAGGTCAAAAATTACAAGTCATATTCAAAGTGTGAAATCCAGGTTATTACATCCTCTCCACCTTATAAGAAATTTTATTCCAAAAATTAAATCAATCCATTCATGAAGATTGAGATTTCATACTTCATATCATGATTATCTTGGTATTCCAAATGGTAGTATTGTCATCATATGCAAATCTAGATATCCAATCTCAAAGTCAACACATAGTCACATGGATCATCAAATTGGGAAAGATCATCACACGAGTCACATATTTGGGAGAGATTGTCATATATATCCTCAATTTGTTGAGATCGCATTTTATGTCAATCAAATAGAGTTCCAGAGTAAGGCATGACTTTCATTCCCAAAATTTAGGGTTCCAACTCCTTCATTGGCCTAGGTGGGGTCCTTGATTGAGATTTTTCATTTCAATAATTCAAGACCAACATCATATTTCAACATCATGATTTCTTTGCTCAAAATCACTAGTCCACATGGAGCTCACCCTTAAGTCATAAATTGGGCAATTCATCATAGTCACCCATTCAATTTTGAGATTGACTTGGAGATCATTAGTCATATATTGAGGGTGATCTCAAGATCTAAATGGGATGATCTTGAGGGATCAAATCAAACCAAGATCAATAATCACAAATCAAGAGTTCATTATGCAATATTGAGAGTTGAGTTTGGATACAAATGTCATGGATCCAAACATTTCAGGGCTAGGGTTTAGGTTCCTAATTAGACCTTAGGGGTGATCATTCATCTGTTGAAAATAATCGAGCAATGGTTTGAGAAACATTCGAGATACAAGAAGCTTTGTGAGATATAAATCTTGAGTCTAATATCATGGTATTTCAAGGTTAATGAATGATGTACATCTAGGTCTTTCTAGGAACCTAACCACTAACTATAGTCAACTACATCATATTTCAAGATTGTCATTAAAATTAAGATTCAAGATTGAGTATCAAAATTGACATGGATTTGACCTATTTGAGACTCAGGTCACATAATCAAAATTGTGTGGAAGGGGTTACCTTTCCAAACTCTAAATAATCAATAAGGTGAAAATTTAGATGCAGTCATAATAGATACGTGACCTAGGCTAGGGGAGTCATAAGTCGACTACCACCCTTATCTAGCATAGTAGTCTAGATTAATCACAAGTCATCAAGACTATCTGAGTAGGGTGAGTATCAACCATCAATTTGTATTTCACAACATCATGAGTCAAACATCAAGATCATAATAGGGCAACCATACTTCAAGATGTTGCAAGATCAAGGTAAAATTTCATTCCCTTCCTTTAAAGGTCAAGGTAAGGGTAGATTTCGTGATTCAAGAAGTCAAATTTAGAACCCGAGGGTTTGAGTATAATAGTGCAAGATTGAGATATAGGTCCATCATATTATTAAAATTGAATCCACAAGGGGAATAGTGGTCAATAGGGAATCTTCCTCTTGTAACAAGTCTTCACATCATAATCTAGGGTTCCAAAGACGTGGGCATCTTGTAACAAGTCTTGATCATCGTACATATCAAATAGGGGTTAAGTTTGCTTAACTATGTTTGAGGCTTAATCAACAATAGAGCAACATAGGTTTAATCAATAGGGACCTATCAAACATGAGGTGTAAAACATGAGTTCCACCTTATTTCACTATATTAGCAATTTACCTCAAACATTTAAAGCACTCATATCTAGTTTGGTAACATTTGAGTTTTTCATAGACTTTCCACACGTGTAAGACACTTTCAATAGTACTTTAATTCATCAAATAGGGTTTCAATTTAAGGTCAGATCATGGAATTATCATCTTAATCAACTTTCATGATTTCAAATCAGTTTTAGTTTTCCCCAGGCACAAGCTACCCATAATTCAAGAATTCATGTGATTAATAGTCATGAGAGAAGAATCACATCAGGAGATGAGGAGACTACCTAATCATCATCTACTCGGGTGTCTTTGGTGGTCCTTAGAGAAGAGATGAGATGCTAGAACACTCTCTAAATTTGAGGAAAGGATTTTTGTCCTTTTTGGGTTCTTAAGATGTGTTATGCCTGAAACATATATAGAGGCCTATGCGTATACCTCTGATACCATTTGTCACGTATCTATTTATTACCCTAGGTCCACACTCCTAATGCCTACATAGCCAAAGGTGAGTGGATGTGGGCCTCTATCCCTAGAATGGATCACAAGTATTTCACACTAGCAATATATATGTAAAAGTAGTAGCAACAAGCTATAACAAGATACTAAAGGAGATAGAGAAACATGTACCCATTTCTATTTTCACATATACCCATTGGTGTTTCACTTGAGTCTAGAGTGCAGTAGGTCTTTGGCAACTACAAAATCAATAAACAAAACATATCAGTGTGAGTGCATTGAGTACGATATAAAAAGGCATGTAAACAGTTTAAACATATAGTAAAAGTCATGCTTGGATAGAAACAAGATACTAATAAGAATAGAAAATAAGGAGAGGAAACTTAATGAAGTTGTTTTATACAAAACATGTTTTAAGTACATCTATCCATTATATCAACATAGGCCTATGACCAGCTTCCTCAAAGGAAGGGTCCGTAAGGGTGCTCAAGATTGTCTACCTTTTTATCAACATGAGGGACCTCAAGACCAAAGTCGACGAGCTAACCCAATTTCTTTCGTGCGTTGTTCCCTTACCCTGAGAATTTAGGCAAGTGCACAAGGTATATAATGGATTTCTTTGAGATTATGTTCAAGGTTTGTAAACATATTATAAACAAGCAAGAACATAGTAATCATAATAACACTAGCTCAAACAAGTACATACTAACCAAGAAATCATACATCCATACATACAAGCAATGCCAGTAACTTAGTAGGGTTAAGTGATTAAGCATACCTTTAGAGTATAATTCTTGAGTAGGATACCTAGAGATGATCCAAAGCAAAGGAAAATCGCAAAGAAAACATATAGCATGTTGTCTTATATCACTTGGTTTGAATAAGATAAACATGATATAAGAGTCATGTGGATGTTCCCTAGATATACGTTTCAAACAGTTCAACATAGTTTCCAAACTTCCCAACATGCCTATCATTATTCAACATAGTCCAAGGGTCAACATTAAGTCCTAGATCTAAGTGAACCATCCACATTAGATTAGATATAAACGTGAGATCATTTATGATTTGGAGTTAAGGAGACATGATATGGTGATATTCATTAAGTTTTAATCATGCAAGATCACATTTAACATATTAAGTTGAGATCATGCGATAGGGTCATACATCCAAATCCTAGAGGCATTAGGTAGATAACTCAAGGATTATAGAGTAATAGCATGATAATTCTACTGATTTAAATACCTAAGACAACATTGTAATCATTAGAGGGCCATTCATGCAAGATTAGGGTCAAACAATCAATATGTGTATTCACATCACATTAGTTGTCATATGTAAGTCATTAGTGCATATGAGTACGATACAAGGCAAAACCTCTTACAAGTCCTTGTAAGGACTAATTAAGAAGTGGACATAAAGATTTTAAATAATAAGATCCACTTTAGCACAAGAATAAGGTTCCAAATTACATAATTACATGAACAGTCACATTTAGGACATATTAGTGTACAAAGGTGAGTTTTTCGTGTCATAAGAGTTAATCAAGTCCAATAGGTGTAAGGTATTAGTCAATCATGGCACAAACATCCTTTGCTTACGGATTTCAAGATTCAGACATTCCATAAAGATAGATTAGGCCAAAGATGCATATATGAGCAAGTTGTAATATATAACACATAAGGGGACCATCTTTAGGTCATAAGAGATCAAGAAGACCTTAGAGTGCATTTAGATGCTCCAATATGTCAAATAATAGTAAAAGTGAACCAGAGTTACCGATTTAGGGGTTTAGAAAGACTATATATCATATTGGTACAAGGTGAAGTATGCTTGAGCATTTATATCATGTAAAGATCATATATGAAGCATTTTAGATAAACATGGGAGATTCGAGCATAAAAAGGAGTAGATGATAGTTCCATTGAAAAGATCACATTTTTCCGAATAAAATCACAAATTACTTCATGATATTTGGACAAGTCATTTAAGAGTTATGAGGGTTTGATCATACCCTTTTAAAAAAGGTGATTTTGGGGAGGCAAATACCGCCAACATGCCGTTTCTTAGGCTGTTGAGGAGGCTGCTAGAGTGCCGGCCCTCTCTCCCCTGGCACACAGTCCTCGTCTGGGATCCTGCATGTGCATCTCATGGCAATGCAGAGCTACGGGCTACCGGTATGGGAGGGGGTGGAAGTGTCTGGGAGCGGCCAACGTGGATGGGGGCTAGTGTTGTGCATCACAGAGAGATGGCGTGTGTCCTGCCGCTTCCCCTCGTCTCCTCATATGGCACCGTGACAATTGCATGCTGCAACAACAATAGCGTGGAGGTGTCGCAAGGTATGGCTGTGGGGATCGACAGAGATCAGTAAGGATGAACAGAGAGAGAACTAGCGAGGGTGGAAGGAGAGAGTGGCTGGGGGCATGGTGGTTTGTGACTGTCTGCTCTTCGTAGCATGGGCAGGGCCGACGTGAAGAGCAGGGCATGTGAGGAGTGGTTTTCAGGCGCCGGTGTGGCTGCAGAGGCATGAGGCGTCTGTGGTTAGGAGTGAGTGGGCGAGAGAGAGAGATATAGAGGGACGAGAGGGGCGACCAGATCCACGAAGGACTGGTCTAGAGCTTCTCCGTCATATTCCAGCTTGCGCCAGGGGAGAATAGAGAGAGGGAAAGGACTCGAGAGGCAGGTCACCTAGCTGGGTGGAGCGGCCAAGTATGGTCATCATTCACTTTGATTGCGGCTCTACAAACCCTAGCGAGGGTGGCTGCGAGGTGAGGATAAAGTGAGGCGGAGTTTCCGCGCAATAGGGAAGAGTGGGCAGGTCGAGTGGTGTAGTTTGAAGGCTTTAAGTAGAAGGGGAAGTGGTGGAGTAGGTTTAGGGTTTGGATATGCAAGGCTAGTAGTGGCTGCTGCCAGCAGCTACTCCTTTCCCTCACACGAGCCCTATGGCTGTGAGTATAGATCCGCAGGGGGGGTGGGGAAGGAGCTTCGAGTACCTGCAGGGTCTGCTGCAATGGCAGCACCAAACCAGGGAAAGGACAACGTTGGGGATGTTCGATCAAGCCCTCATCCTTGGCTCCGCAGATCAAAAGGCTTATGTACGTGCTGGGTTCGCATGGCGCACCACTAAGAAAGGTAGAAAAAGAACTAGGGTTTAAGGGAAAACGGGTGGGCTGCCCCTCTTTTGGGCTCGGCTTGGCTGGACAAAAAAGAGGAACAAGGAGTTAAAAGGTGAGAAAAACATAGAAAAAGAGTCTCAAAAGATAAGATCTCCAATGTGCGTAACGTTTGCATATCAACTCCGATTTAGGCACAAAATGGTGCGTTGAAAAGGTTTTTTGAACCTCTACAACATGAACACAAAGATATAGCACCAAAAGTTTACAAGAAGGTGATTAAAATTATGAGAAAGGTGATGATGTGTGTTATGAATTAGACTTGATTTTTATCGACTCGAGTATCATCAAGGTGATACATGTATAGTAGATGGGCCATTTTTGTCTCAGAACACATATATACATGAAATTGCGTGTAAACAAGATCAAGGTCAAAAATTACAAGTCATATTCAAAGTGTGAAATCTAGGTAATTATAGTGCTAATGCTAGAAAAGGAGAAGAACTCTTCTATGTCAACCTTCATGGCTTCTTCCTCTACCTTCTTCTCCCAATTTTCTTCTTTCTTTATGTGTAGGTAGGACCCTTTAGTGGGCTCTTTGGGGGAAAAAAATGTAAAATTGATACCTTGTTGGGAATAATTATTATGTAGAATAGTTTGATGCCATCATGAGATGTGATATTGTTTCTTGTTATAATTTCTTACCTCTTTATGTGGTGATTGTTGTGTGAAAACACCTAATGTATATAGAAAAGAAGGAATAGGAGGAAGAGAAAGGAAAAACTTCTATGTACAACTCGTGGATCCTTAACTAGTGCTCACTCCTCCAACATATCCATATATTCTACAAGCCTTAGATGTGAGTATAAGTATCTCTTCGAATTATCTTGATGCACTTGTCAAAACATCATGTTGAGGGGTTGGATGGAGAGTAACAAGAGGTTGCATACCCTTCTCCTACTCCCTAAACCACCTTGTGTCACTAAGTAAAATAGAGGAGTCATTTTTAGAAACTTAGACCATAGTGATCTCAAGTAGAATATGCCTATTCCCTTTACAAATGAGCATTCTAATGATGGATAGGGGATGATTCAGAGTAATTTAGCTATGCACACTATATGCCTCAACGACCAACTAGTAGAACATAATTCTAAATCTTCATTGTTCTTAGTTGTTTATTTTAGTAGCATAGTTGTTGGATGCCCTTTTCTGAATATGATCCTCTCATCTTGATAGTTACATTACCCACAAATGGCCCACTCCTTTAATTATTTTCTTAAAATCCTAATTGCCTAGTGCTAGTTACGTAGCTTACTTTTTGCATTCTTTGTGTTAATGTTTTAGTGCATGGTGAATTGCCTTCGGTAACTTTAGTTGTACTTACTTCAGTTGGTTGCTTCTTTGTGCTTATCTTCATCTTGATTTGTGCTCTTGTAGTTTATTCCCATGCTTAGTTCATACTTAGGATTGTTTTTGTTAATCTAATACAACTAGTTGTTATTTCTTGCTAGTTTAGCTCAATTAGTATCTCTCTGTTTCTTATTTGGTGTTACTTGTTCACTTAACTAGTTAGGTAGCCATAAATTCTAGGACTAACATAGAGTTCAATATAGTTATCTTGTCTTCCTTAACCCTTAGTGTAATCAAACCTAACCACCACTAGCCCTAAAAACCCTAACTATCCACCTTAGAAACCTAAAGAAATAACATATTCTTAGTGCCTTATTCTCTTCATATGGATTCAGCCCCATACTTGCCACAATCCTATACTACATCAAGAGTCCATGCTCTTGTGGATCATTTTATATGGTGTGTGTCGACTAGGGTATTTTTGTTAGCCCAAGTATGGTATACATCAACTTCCTGTGCTTAAGAAGGGAAAAAATAAGTCCATAAAAAGAAGCAAAATAGAACATATAGAGGATAAAAGGTTCAGAAGGCATCTTAAGATTCTTTCTTGAGAGTAGCTCAAGCATAAGAATGTAGTGATTGCAATGGTATCATAGAATTCCTAACAAAAAGAAAGTCAATATGACACTAATGAATATCAGATACTAGATATTGGTTGCTTGAAACAAATATCTAAAAATATGAAGATCCTCATGCACTTGGATTAGAAGAAAGAGGTGACTCTGAACTTAGGAGTTTTCTAGTAAGGAAAAATCATTAGCATTGGAAATGTAGGTTGCAACCTTTATATCAACATTTTAAATTGGCATATTAACTGGATTGTAATGGAATTATTTTTGGTCAATTTTTTGGTGGTGGATATGATGTACCATTTAATAAATATATATATATATATATATATATATATATATATATATATATATTAAAAAATGAGAATACTAGTGAAATTTCTTTTACTTATTTTTTCATCTATCTATACTTTAAAACAAACTCGATTTCCACTATTGATGGGACATGCATAATGGAAAATTAAGGAAATAATTATTTTATCATATGAGGTTATGTCCTGTAATCTTGGATCTAGTTTGAAATTTTGGCAAAATGTGATATATCTAGAAGCTTACTCAAGTTTCCCATTGAAACAAATAAGACATTAAACTTAAACAGAATGGAAACAAACAACAACTTCATATGGATCCAAGAACACTCAATCAACAAGTAGAATATCGATCCCATCATAACACATTCATTGCAACATTGTGATCACAATCCTTGGTTGCAATATATATTGATTCCTTGTCGTGTATGGATACTATAGCCCTAGGGTATGCATGGATTAACTTCTTGATTTAGAAAAACCAATACATTTAATCAATGTATCAATCATGGTACAAGAGTGGAATGTGAACTTTGACCCAAGACTAGTTATAATGAAGGTGACCATGATGTAGAAATCGAGAATCATGAATTGAAGAATTTGTGTGACAAAAGTGGATGTCAAAAAGTTTCTCTTCTTTCAAATTGATTTAACGAAATGGTATAGTGGAATTGAATTGAGATCACTTTTAGATATATTTTATCATACTTCTAGAACTTCCCAAGGTGGTTCATGTTCCTCCTCCACATAAAATTTTGAATTATTAATGGTTCTTTGTATCATCCAAATAAAAATGAAGGGATGTGCTCACTATCTTCCAAAAGGAATGGAGAGGTTGACATTCTTCATTATCCAAATCCAAATAGAATGTTTAATTTTGGTTGCAATCCCTTGGCAAAATCAATGGAATTTTTGATTGTATCTCAAGCCTCTTAATATTAATAGAATATTATATTGTAAAGCCTAGTGGCAAAGATACCATGGTTTGTGTAGGAAATTTGAGTCCAAAAAGCCTTAGATCCATATCTTCCTTGGTTTGTTTGACTATTTATTGTAATATGATTGAACATCTCTTCCTTTTCTAGTACAATGTGATGAACTTTTTGATTGTAAGTGTCAATTGTTATCTTTACCCTCTATAGAAGTCTTGGTGGTTTTAGACCAATGATTAAAGATCTATGCCATGAATTACAGAATGGGGGTCAATTTCCTGCACCATTTCATCTTTGAATGGATTTACAATAGGATCTAACATATCAAGATGGGGGGATGAATTGAGCTATTAAAATCCTATACATTTGTTAAGCCTTAAATTATATCACTTGATAAGTAATGCAAGTATTACAAGCAAGGGAGAGAAACATTTCAACAACTAAAAGATGAAGAAAAATGATTTAGAGTGGCTTCTAGTCTAGAGGTCACATCTCTACTGCCTAAAAAGGTAAATATCTAGGATATTCAAACCTTGAATACCACCTTGTATTTACCTCAAAAGAGCATAAAAAAGTGGTCCCCCCTTTTCAGTTCAAGGGTAACTTGCTTCACTTTATGGGAAAGTTATCCATCAACCTTACTAGAGACATACCTTCCCTTGCCTAGAGTTACCTTCACTTCACCTTCCTTAGACAAGTAAGAGATTCAACACAACATTTTTGGGTAAAAGGATATATAAGAGAGATGACAACCTTGAAAATAACAAGTAGAGCCATTTGTCTTGCAATTGACCTATTCATTTTAATAAATACAAGAGGTGATTAATCTATAGGAGTGTATAAGGGTTCTAGAGGCACTTTCTCTCAACTATAACATAAGATAATAGGTGGTAACCTTGGTAAGCTCACATAGATGATTGAGGGTGCTACTAGAATTAGACTTAGATAGGATGAATTGCAGACATTTGGGGGGGGTTGATAGGATGTATAACAATTATATTTTCATTATATATTCCTTTTGAACAACTTTTTTGCACTTTGTACAAAGTAGTAGTTATAGAACCTTTGTTTGAATTTTTGATTCAAAATATTGGGTGGTGACACCAGACAAAAAATAATATAGAGGCAAGATGACTGAATTTTACCTTTGGTATCTTGATCGATGGCCTCACTCAACTTTCTCCTTTTCCTAGTCGTCTATTTTTTACCCAAACAAGTTCAAGCGATGGTAACATTTAAATAGTGGAAACTCCGCCGATGGACCTTACTATATGTAGTATCTTGATTATCAATAAAAGGTCTTCAAAATAAATATATTACAAGTTTGAGCTTAATAACAAGTCATAAAATAGTATCAAATGATTTACAATAAAGTCCTAAAAATATGAGAATAGATACATAGATGAGACATGGTTCTCAAGGTATCTCGAGTTTTTTTTATAGTATTTCAAGCATACAAATGCAATGATTATACTAATATCATGAAATTCCTAATGGACATTGAAGTAAAAATGGCAGTAATGAATATAATTTAGTAGACATTGGATCCTAACACGTATGTAAAAACATGACGCTTCAAGAACTTGGATTAGAATAAATTAGTAACATTTATTTTTGAAAGTTACAGGAAAAAAATGGAATTAGAGAAATAGGAATTGAATTTTATAGCAAAATTGTTATATTAATATATGAACGACATGTAATGCCACTTTTTTTAGTCAATTATATGATGATGGTTTTGATGTTGTCTTTAATAAGAAGAAATTATATTTCACAAAATGGGAGTCTGGTGTGGTATTCCACGCATGTGTGATCTTTCAAATTTATAAGTCCCCAAACAAGATTCACTCACAACACTAAAATATGCTCCCGCAAACGCACGGGGTCATGTTATAGTATAGATGAGAGGCAAGCAAAGGGGGTCGATCCATAGAGAGAGAGGGAGCACTAGAGCTAGGTTTGTGTTGGCTACGTTCCTAAAGCGGAGATTAGGGTTTGAGGGTTCTAAATTGGGTTTGGTTTGATTACACTAAACAATCAGGAAAGTAAAGGCAATATGCAAGCTAGATTACCAAAATCCCTAG
Organism: Alisma plantago-aquatica; assembly: GCA_963693085.1. Classification (NCBI taxonomy): domain Eukaryota; kingdom Viridiplantae; phylum Streptophyta; class Magnoliopsida; order Alismatales; family Alismataceae; genus Alisma; species Alisma plantago-aquatica. The sequence continues at coordinate 742,062,374 of OY856414.1, read as the reverse complement.
ATTATCCTATGCTAGTTAGGTCTAAGAGACTAGATTAAGCAATCAACTAAACAAGAGAAAGATTATCTACACTACTCTAGCAAGGCAACTAGCAACTAAGAACTAAGCTAGACACTAGAGCAAGAAAGAATCTAGATTAACCCTAATTATCAAGACTAAGAAATGACTATAGGCAATATAGGGAATTAAGCTAAACTAGCATTAACAAGCTAAGATGACAAGTTAGGTTTTAAGCAATATGATTGGATAGGTGGGCCGTTTGGGAAGATGACTTGATATTAGTTGGGGGAAGGTCAACATAGCATGCAAATATCACATTTCAATCTATATTACCAAACCAAACAACAAGGCAAGTTCTATTAGAATATACCCTATACTACTAGTTGGAGAATTAAGGTTAGGTGGATTTCTAGTAGGACTTGGCAAGTCTAGGTTTCTAGGGTAAGTGGTATTAGGATAATTGAGAGACAAGGGTAGAAATAGGAGTAGAGATGAGGGTATTTCACCTCATGTTACTTGTCATCTAGCCTTTAGGAAGCTCTAGGCAATTGCACTAATCACACTTACACTAGCTACTTAGATCTCACACTCACTTATAGAAGAAGAGAGATCTATGTAAGAATAAAGCGAGCTAGCTAGGGATCCACTAATTGGACCTAGGATCCATTCCTAAGATTGCCAAATACATTCCAATTTCCCCTAGAAGCTAAGTGTCATCAAACATCACAAAATAATCAATTTATGTTTAAAAGCACAAACCACATGCGAGATAGTGGGAAATGAGATAAAAGCAAGAGGTAGTCATAATAGAATGAAATTATGTTCATTACAAGTTATTTTCCGTCAACATGGTATCAAGTCACATTATAACCCCAAACAACCCCCCACTAGGGGCTTAGCTAGAGATGCTCAAAGAAAAGATAAAAGAAATGAGAAGAAGGGAATAAGAATCCATGGATATTGAAGTAGATCCTTCTCTTTTACCTCCTAGCTACTGTAGGGCAAGCTCCCTCCTCCAAGGTGGATGATGGGTATGGAAATGAAGGGGATTATGGTAGAAAACCTAGAAACTCAATTACTATGGTGGAAATGAGGTGTACATGGTGGACGAAGAGCATAAATGGAAGGGGAGTGCAATGAATGCTCAAGAGTGGGTGGAGAGGAGTAATGGCAGCTAACCTAGTGCTATGGCCACCACCCATGTATATATAGGTGGTGGTGGAAGCACTAGGGTAAGTATGGGCATTATTGGGAAAACAATGCAGAAAATGCTAGGGTCAGGTGGTAGCATGGCCGTGTTGGGCAGCATGACTAGCACGACTGTGGTGGGTAGGGGTAGGAATGACCATGGTGGTGTGAAATGGTCTCACATGTTGAGGTGGTAAAATGGAGGTTGGTATCATGACCGTGCTGGGCATCACGACTGTTGGTGGAGGCTTGGTAGAAAGGTCGTGTTGGGTAGAACGGCCGTGGTGAGTGAGTTGGAGGTGAGGTAATTCCCTTCAACATGCCTGTTTTAACTTCTGGCAGCATGACCGTGCTGGGAAGCTTGGTCATTTTGGGGGCTTCATAGCACGGCTGTGGTGGTGATGTTGCTGTAGCTTGCAATTTTTGAGATTTTCTCTGTAACTTTGACATTGGCCAGCATGACCGTTCCTGGGCACCACGGTCGTGCTGGGATCTTCGGTAGAAAAATAAACTTGAATATTCATGATCCATGGACTTCTTTGCTTGATGTTGACCCTTGGCCATTAGGGGTAGGTTGAGGGAGTATTGGGGTCTTCTTCGGACCCCTCCATAGGTGGAGGACTCCTGGAACTCCTTCCTTCTCTCTCATCCATCCAAAGTATGGTCCAAGTACCTAAAAAGTATGCAAAGAACGTCCATAAGTGTATTTGACAATAATATGCATATTGGGGAATTTAACTTGCATTCTACTATTTTTAGATGTGATTAAAGAACAAATTCTCACAAGATGGAGCCCTAAAATAGCGCTGCATCACCACCCCAAACTTAAAACATACTTATTCTCAATTATACTCCAACTTAATCTCTCTTCAATTTTCTTTCAATAAACAAGAATGATAAATCCATTGCAAAATATGATTATTGACTAAATGGTCTTAAAAGTGACTAAGTGCATGTGTTCCACCTCTCTCCTCTCCACTTTCACAAACCAATCATGAAATGAGTACTGAGTAGACAAACTTCAAATATAGAACATAGAGTACTCAAGCTTTCCACATGTCCTTCATGTAATTTTAGGTAAACCGTTTCATGTTGGCGTTAATCAATGATGACTAGGAGTGTTGTTTCACTTTCATGCATTCAATCTTATGCCTCAAACCACACCAAATGACCCACTTGGCTGTAGAAAGGGTAAAGTGAGATAGATTTGATGTTTTCTAGCCCAATGGGTATAAAAATGGAAGAAAGGGTTGCGGTAAGAGATTGGAGTGCTTTTACACACTTATCTTCTCTTTATTTAGATGTCTTAAATAGGAGAATCTTTTTATTTTCTTTTTTCATTTTTCTTTTCTTCTTTTATTTCTTTTGCCCTTGGTGTAGATAGGGCATATGGTGGAAAGAGTGAAGCGGGGGGGGGGGGATGTAGATATGGCTACCCCAAACTTTTGGAGGTGGCCAAACATAAATATGTGCTCTAAGGCATCCTTTCATGAGGACGAGGGGTATGAAGATGGTGATAGAAGAGTTGAGTCAAAGAGGGGTCATTAGTGTAGTCCTCAACATAATATTTCCTGCATGAAAACTAGTCTAACACTTCATCAAATGATATCACACCACATAATTGAACAACATGAGATTCACATTTATATCATGTGATTCCATAGGATCTAAGCGTTCATAGCTTTCTCAATTCAGAATTCAACCAAAACATTCCCAAACTTGAGAGAGATGACGCACATGTAAACAATCAACAATCAAGACCATATAGCAATAAACTCTAAGAAAATGGCATGCATTTGTCAAAGACCAACATTTTCATTTCAAACAGTGGAGATTAAGTTTTTTTTTAAAATAGCTCAATATCATTAAAGGTAAGCCATACGACATCTACAAGATAGACATCTCAAAACAAATACCCAAGAAGAAACTTCTATTGCAGAAAGACATAACACAAGGCTCAAATTGGGATGCGAAAGGTACACTTCTGCTCCGTCCACCTCTTGTAGTGGCTGTCTCAAACAGCTATCTGGGATGGAATTCGTCAATCTACAAGAGCCTATGAGTACATCGGGATAGGAGTTTGCATAGCCGTTAGAAGAGATTACCATCATGAAGACAATGAATGGTCACCTGAAAAAGAGCTTGACCACCAAGAACCAACACAAACACAGCACCCCACAAACTGGACAAGAGACACAACTACCGACTAAGAAAACAAAAGGAAAAACAAGCACAGGACAAACGTCGAGCACTAGGAGTACACCAACCAAGAGACCCGAGAAGGAGGCCAAACCCCAACTGTGCATATACAAAGGAAGGATGGCTCATGCGGGTATAATGATGGGGGGTAGAGGGTGTCGGGAACCCCACCACCACTCCCGACCACCAGTGCGAGTAGGGGGCGGAAGACCCGCACGAAGCACAAACCCAGCTTAATCCTCCTCTACCTGAAGCACCTAGGGGCTCCCGAGCTCACCGTTCGCCCAAGAAGGGACCCAAGGCACGACCAAAACAAGACCACCACAGATAGACTGACCACAGGCTGACGAGAAGCAACTAAGATGGTAGATAACACTTCCCCAAACAAACGACAAACTAGAAACTAAGAGAAAACAAAGAACAGACCCAGAAGAACCTAAGGTAAAAAACTTGGCGCCATCAACAGTCGATGAAGAAAGGGGTAGGATGAGGCTACCCTACGACGACAACTCTTCCAGCAGGAAGCAACCGGATCCAATCCAGGCCTCGCCAAGGAAGACGCCGCCCCTCCCTACTCAGTGCCAAATCCACCGATCGGTACGGACTAGCAGCCGTCGAGCATCGAAGAAGGAAGCTGTAAGGAGAAGCAACGGAAGTTCCCCTGCAACATACTGAGAAGTTGCCAGTGAGTGTCATCCCTCTCCCCCTGGGCTATTCATACAGTGGAGATTAAGTTAAAACAAGCTTTTAGGTAAGAACATACAGGTTTGGGCAAAATTGGCCAAAATGGTGCCAATTTGCATTCAATCACATCTAAACCTAACTTTTGGGAAATTTAAACATAAAGCATCAAATTCTAATTAAAAATATACCAAATTAGCAAAATCTACATGAGAATACAATGCATGACATGGAAGAGCAAAAAGAGCAATTTTTTGAAAAATTACACAAAAATGCATGAAATTGAACTACATGTATGCATGAATGCAAACAAAAAGAAATCTATACTAAAAAGAGAAATATCAAACAAACAGGGATCGGGTGAGATAGAAATCAATAAAATAAGATAAGAAAGAGGGCATACCGCCCTACCACCCCAAAATTTTGAATCATATTGTAGCATGAAACTAAATCTTAGGAATGATAGGGTAGATGTCACTGCTTTGGTGGTGTGGGATTCTGTGGTGGGCCGGCCTATGGGGGTGGATGCTGGTAATAGTGGCCCCTGTAGTCTTCCTATGGAGGCAGGTATGTTTCCAGGTAACCAGATAGTCCTCCCCAAAAATCCTCCCCCATTGGGGGTTCCTCTGTACCTGCGCATGCTGATATCAGTACATGTGGTTGATCTGATGATGCATTTTCTACTGCTCTAACCACATGGCCTGCTGTGTCTGCTAAATCGCCTCCAACTGTGCATGAATGGCTGACATGTCGTATGCATTTGTTGGAGTGGCTGCGCATCAAAGTCCTCATGTCTCTGTCTAGTACGGCGTGGCTGCTCAAATATGCGTTGCTGCTCTGACACATTTATCTCTCTTGTACCCTCTGGTAAGTCCACTGTCACATCTTTGTGGTCGTCTCTAGGGAACATGCCTTCCCAACTAAAAATCTGTGGTGGAAGATTTTCCAAAGGCCTGATATCCTGAAGAAGAATAGATTAATGGTAAGGTAGCTCTAGAGTGAGGCTAGGGTACCCGGGGTTCATGTTGTAAATGATCTTCTTGTCTCTTATGGAAGTCATCTTAGATCGTGCAAGATAGTTCAAATCAATCAACTCAGCCCCTTCTACCTTTGTGAGGTTCTGGAGATCAAAATCAAGCACATATGGTAGTCACAATCCCTCCCATTATGAAGGGGAGCTTGCTCTTGGAGGGAATTTTTTTTAATGATCAATCATCATCATCCCCAGATTCATATAACCATGACTCACCATTACTGACATCACAAACAAGTCTTTTTGAGAACAACAACCTTGGTTGTCATACCAGCCAAAAATGGAGTTGGCGAGGAGTTTCAAAATATATCTCAAAGTGGGGTTGAAGATATTGCTTGTTTTTTACTTTCCCACTGTAAAGGAGCTTTTACCAGTGAATGTTTCCCACATCTTGGCATAGTTGTATTTCCCATTTTTGTCAAACCTACCCTCATCAAACTTTTAGGAAATCTCTAGTGTTGGTGAAAAATCTTGTTGAGGTTGGAAGCCTTTAGTAGTTGAGTGGAGTCATTGAGCCTAAAATGGATAGCATCCTCCCCTTGATAATGCACCTTCTCTAGAGACCCAAAGAATTCATGAGTCGTCTCCAAGTATGTTTCTTCCATAGTGGTCAACAATTTGCACAATCCATAAGACTCTAAGAAATCCTTGGTGATAAGATGCATCCCTAGGGATTGCATGGTGTTGGGGAAAACATACCTTGTGGGCATCACCCTCCTTGTATTACACTCGGGATGAAGAGGTCTCATAACACTCTCCTTGCTATGCCTATCCCATAAGCAACTTCCTCGGGTTGCTTCCCAACCCACTTCATCATATCCTCCTCCGGCTTGGACAAGAAGTACACTGGCTCATCTTCCATCTCCTCAAACTCAATGTCATCTACCTCCTCCTCCTTGTATGTGTGTGACCCCAAACTTGTGTCCAAGTTCAAGGGCACCATCTGAATGGGTGCATCTTCAACTTCTTCTTTAATCACCAATGACGCCTAATGGGCAATTGAGAAGCACGGGGTTGTGTCGATGAAGTGGAGCATCTCACCGGAGTCGTGCATGGAGGTTGTTGTGAAGCCGACGCATCAGTAGCCTTCTTGGCCCTCCTCTCTCGAGCTGGTGCATCAATGTCCACTAAATTGACGATGTTCTCCATCTCTTCTTCCTCCTCCTCCTCATAGGGGTTGCTGTAGCTTGGATCCGACGTGTGACTACTTGAGAAGGTTCAATGTTGAGATGCACTCATCAATGCCGATTATCAGAGGGATTGTGAAATCAAATTAGATGGTGACGATGCACTGTGGGACTGCTGTGACACATTGGAGGCACACTTGGTGCAGCTTTTGCCTCCGTTGAGGATGTTCATTGTCTTCTCTACCCCCTTCTTGTTTCCTTTGCCCGTTCTCTTCATCTTTGCAAAGATATTTGGTGGAAAAAGAGAAAAAACAACAACAAATGTACTTTCGGGTTGTAGGGGTAGAATCTCCTTGGAGATGGAGAAACAGATGGTAATGGAGGGTGGAAAACAAAGCTTGTGGTTGGGGAAGGTGATTGGGGACCAAAGGGAACTCAAATACGGAGTTTGGAGCAAAAGGAGGTTATTTGTGGATGAATGAAGCTCGCCCTAGTCGCCTCTCTGCACAAAATGACCATTCTGGGTTGAGAGAATGATGTTTGGGTCGTGTAAGCTCAGGCAAAATCAAATAACTTAAGTACTGGGCCTGGGCCAGCACGACCATTCTGGTGAGATTCTAGCACGGCCGTGGTGGCCAGCACGGTCATGCTGTCCATGCCCAAAACTCGAGTTTTCCCTGTTCAAATGTAATATGCCATCATGGCCTTGAGTTCAAAAATCTTCTAAAATCATCAAATCATTCGATCATTCATACTCCAATCATTTTAATTAACCCACTTGATGCTGTATCAATCATTTTTCACTAAAAAGCACCTCATTTCTCAACTTTCACCTGTCTCACCTGTCAAATCATCAAAAATAAAACAAAACTATCAAGAACAAGTGTGCGTGTATGTGTTCTTGGAATTGTGGAAAAACAAAGTAAAAGTATCAAAAAGTGAAGGATAGGTGAAAAAGTTCCCAAATCTAGGTGGGTTGTCTCCCACTAGCGCTAAATTTTACACCTTCATCTGGGCTTATTGATTCTTGAACTTGATCATCCTCATGGAATTTTCAAAGCTTCATGGAAGTAGATATCCATCTCATTTCATTCAATAACATCTCTTCATCAAGGGGGTATTCCTCAACTAACATCGTGATATCAAAACTTTAGTTGGCTTTGTCTGGCCCACTCTAACAACTGCTTTTAGCCTTTGACCATTCATAGTAAATTCTTTCGCTTCTTCTTTCTCACAAATCAACACAGCCTGGATGGATATACCTTTTTGATTAGATAAGATCCTTCCCATCTAGATCGGAGTTTTCTAGGAAAGAACTTCATCCTTGAGTTATATAGCCATACCAATTTTTTGGGCTCGAAGCTCTTCTTCTTGATCAACTTGTCATGAAGAAACTTTGTTTTTTCCTTGTATCTCTTAGACAATTCATAGTCTTCATGCCTCATTTCTTCAAGCTCATGCAGCTGTAACTTTCGTTTCAACCCAGCCGTGTCTCCATCCATATCCATTTCTTTTAAAGCCCACAATGCCTTATGTTGCATTTCAACCGGTAGATGGCAGATTTTTCCATAAACAAGCTTGAACGGTGTGGTGCCAATTGGGGATTTATATGTAGTCCTAAATGCCCACAAGGCCTCATTGAGACATAGACACCAATCCTTGCGGTCCAGCCTCAATGTCTTCTCAAGAATGAGCTTGATCTCCCAATTGGATAACTCAACTTGACCACTCATTTGGGAGTGGTAAGGAGCCACACGATGATTCACCCCATTCTCTTCAACAAACCTTCAAAATTGAGATGGATGAAGTGACTCGCCCATCACTAGTCATGGCTCTTGGAACACCAAACCGGCTAAGGATATTTGATTTCAGAAAATCACACACCACTCTGTGATCATTGGTTCTAGTTGCAATAGCCTCAATCCACTTTGACACATAATCCAAGACAATCAAGATGTACACATATCCGAAAGAGGGGGAAATGGACCCATAAAATCAATTTTCCAAACATCAAAAACCTCCACCACAAGAATGGGTGATCGAGGCATCATGTCCCTCTTTGAGATAGTGCCCTCTTTTTGGCACTTCAAACAACACTTGCAAAATTAATGAGAGTCTTCAAACAAGGAGGGACAATAAAATCCACTTTGGAGAACCTTGGCAGCCATGCGTTTCCCACCAAAATGACCTCCACATACTCCAAAATGGCACATAGATGGAATTTCTTGTTGCTCCATCTTTGAGACACATATCCTAATGAGTTGGTTGGGGCAATATTTGAAAAGGTGAGGATCATCCCAAACATAATTTTGACCATAGCAAACAACCTTTTGTTTTCCTTCCTTGTCCATGTGCTCGATATCCTTCCACTAGCTAAGAAGTTAGCTATATTTTTATACCATGACCTTTGAGTGGATGAGAGTAGGAGGAGCTACTCATGTGACATTGTTTCTTTAATTCTACTTGAATCATCAAAGGGTGCTTCAATTCAGGAGGGATGGTCGGCGGAAAACTTTTCCACTCCCTTCTTGTCCACAATCTCAATATCAAATTCTTGAAGCAACAAAATCCATCGGATCAACCTTGGTTTTGAGTCTTTCTTTGACATGAGATACTTCAATGCAATATGGTCCGTGTATATCACTACCTTATTTTGTAAAAGATATGATCGAAACTTGTCAAGAGTAAAGATCACCACAATCAACTCTTTTTCTATAGTTGTGTCATTCCTTTGTGCTTCATCTAGAGTCTTGCTAGCATAGTAGATGGCGTGCAGAATCTGGCCAATTCTTTGGCCCAACACAACCCCCACTGCCATATCTGATGCATCTGTCATGATCTCAAATGACAAGGAAAAATCCAGGGGCTGCATTATAGGAGCAGAAATGAGCTTTTGCTTCAAGTAGTTGAAGGCTTCAACACACTTGTCATCAAAGTGGAATTCAACATCTTTTTCCATAAATGAAAGAGAGGCCTTGAGATTTTTCTAAAATCCTTGATGAAGTGACGATAGAAACCTACATGTCCCAAGAAATACTGAACATGTCTTATGGTAGAAGGAATGGTGAGAGTAGAAATGATACCCACCTTGGCCCTATCAACCTCAATACCATCCTTGAAACCCGGTGACCTACAATGATGCCTTCGATCACCATGAAGTGGCTCTTTTCCCAAGATAGCATGAGGAAAACCTTGACACATCTCTTAAGAATGGAAGCCAAGTGGAGCAAACACTCATCAAAGGTTTACCAAAAACTAAGAAATCTTCCATGAATACTTAAGTGACGAATCAAGCATGTCAACGAAGATGGAGGTTACACATCTATGAAAAGTGGAAGGGGCATTACACAGCCCAAATGACCTTCTTCGGTAAGCAAAAGTACCACTACGACATGTATATGTCATCTTTTCTTGGTCCCGTAGGATGAACAACAATCTAGAAGTACCCAGAGTATCCATCAAGAAAGCAATAGAAACTTTTCCCTGCCAACCTCTCTAAAATTTGATCAAGAAATGGAAGAGGATAGTGGTCCTTCTTAGTCTTCTCATTGAGCTTCCTATAGTCTACATCCATCCTCCATTTGGACTATTCTCTAACAAGCATCATCTAACCATCAACATTCTCTGCCATTATGATCCCACCCTTCTTTGGTACAACTTGGATGGGACTCACCCATGTGATATTAGAAATTGGATAAATAATTCCAACATCTAATAATTTCACAACCTCTTGGGTCACAACTTCCTTCAATTTTGGGTTCAACCGCCTTTGCATTTGGCGGGTTGTCCTTGCATCATCTTCCAGATAAATCCTATTCACACAAATGGAGGGGTCAATACCCCTCAAATCAGCAATGGACCATCCAATGGCCCAAATGTTCTTCTTCAGGACTGTCATCAATGCACCTTCTTGATCCCGAGAGAGAATAGAAGAAATGATCACCGGGAGGGTGTCATTAGTGCCTAGGAATGTATACTTCAACCCTTTGGGGAGTGACTTGAGTTAAAAAATTGGAGGTTCTGCAAGAGAATTCTTTAATGGGTTAGATTTGGATGGGAGGTCCTCACTTGAAGCCACTAAGGCTAGCTCGTTCACTTCATCCTCTTCATCATCATCATCATTAAGGAATTTTGTAATGGGCTCTAAACCTCTACCTTGAGTGGCAGTTTGGATCCATGCATGTAGGAACTCCTCTACAATCTCTTCAAGGCATTCAACAAGATAACAAACCTCTTTTGTGGCTCCTATCACCTTAGATGTAGCTGAAGATTTGAATATGTTCAACCAGATCTTCATGTTCATGAAGGTCACATATATTGTACCAGTTCTCATGTGGATCACTGCATTAGATGTAGCTAAGAAGGGCCTCCCCAAGATAATATGAACTCTTCTTGCATCTTTTTCCATATCTAGCACAATGAAGTCAGCAGGGAAGAATGTAGAAGTCTCATCATCAAGTATAACTAGCACATCATCAACACGCCCTCTAGGAGTTTTTACCAACCGGTCAACCAATTGCAAAGTGCAATGAGCTGGACCTAATTGTCCCATTTGGAGCTCGGAAAAAAATTCATACGACATCAAGTTCATGCTAGAACCCAAGTCTAGAAGGGATTGGTCTATATGGTGTGATCCAATGTAACATGAAATGATGGGAGAACTAGGGTCTTTCCTCTTTCTCGGCACGGTGTGCTATAGAATTGAGCTCAGTTGCTCGGTGAGCTTGACTTTCTTTGGCATTCTCCCCATTTTTTCCTCTTAAACATGCACAAATCTTTCAAAAACTTGGTATAGGAAGGGATTTGCTTGACCGCATCAAGCAGAGGAATGTTTATCTTCACCTGTTTGAAAATTTCCATGATATCTTCAATATGTTTATTTTTTCTTCTTTCTATAGAGGTCTCCTCAAGAGCATCAGGAAATGAGGGAAGTTGGGCTCCCAATTGGCTCAGATCAATGGAATCATCAACTAGAATCACAGGAATCATGATATCACTTCTCGGTATCATAGTATCAACACTAGTTCCTATCATAGTATCATCAATCTAGATCTCAGTATCAACATGTCTGATCACAATATCACCTCTATCCTCACTGGCTCCACTATCAACAATAGTATATCGCAATTTCTCCAAGGTCCGACCACTGCTCAATACCATCACCACCTTTACATGCTCGTGGGTAGTGGAAGAGGAGGCTTGTGGAGGTGGCTGTGGCTATTGAGGTGGTGGTGGTCTTGGATTTGGGTTTTAGAGGATAAATTGTGGCTGGGGTTGTGGGGGATGTGGGTGATATTGTGGAGGGGGCTATTGGTATGAGTGAGGTGGAGGGTATTGGTAGTTGTAGGGGGGTTGGTGAGGTGGAGGAGCATATGGATGTGGTGGTCCTTGGTATTAGTGAAGTGGGGGTACTTGGCTTTGTGGTGGGGTATAAGCACCTTCAGTGGTGCTCACATAACCTCCATCATTGTTGGGATTGGCCATGGGTTGAGATGGAAGCCTCCCCTCTTCACAGAGAGCAAGTGAAAAGGATATTTGATCCAGTCTTTGCTCAAGGTGGCTAATATTTTACCCTTTAGAGGACACCTCTTTATTTACTTCATCGAGGTTCCTTAGCCTTCCTAGGACTCCTCCTCAAACTTGGAGCTATACTTGGGCCCTTGATGTTGCCTTGGATGCCCTTTCCCCTCCTCATTTTGTTGTTTCCATGAGAAGTTTGGATGATTTCTCCACTTGGGAGTGTAGGAATTGGACATTGGGCCTTGGTTGTTTTGGTTTCCAAAGGCGTGTAGAGCATGAACTTCTTCTTCCTCATCTTCAACTGCCATAGTGGATTGACTTGGAGAACCACCATCTTGGTTCTTCATCATATTCATCATATCCGCCATCATTTTCATCATGTCAGGGTTGGCTATGGTCCAGGATGGAACTACGGGAGGAGGTGGAGGGATGTAGTTCTAGTCACAATGTTCCCCTTTTGTAAAAGCCCGATGGTGAGAATTCTCAGCAAGGTGCTCAAAAAAGGGCCATGACTCCTCAGGTGGCTTTTCCATGAAGGTGCCTCCACATGACAAATCAACATTGTTCTAGATCAACTCCACTAGCTTAGTGTAGAAAGCTTGGACCAGCTTCCGTAAGGGTACCTCATTATTGGGGAAGTCACATAGGAGCTTTTGGAACCTTTCCCACACCTCTTAGAAAGTTTCATTTTCTTTCTGGGAGAAGGCAGTGATACATCTTCGCATTTGGGTTAGCTTGGCAATGGGGAAGAACTTCTTGAGAAACTCATTCTGGAATGCATTCCATGTTACCAAATCTGGCTTTGAGATGTACCATTCTTTTGCCTTTTCTTTTAGGGAGAATGGGAAGAGTGTTCTCTGGATGGAGTCATCGGTGATAGTGGGGTTGCGGAAGGTGGAACAAGTTTCAAGGAATGCGTCGATATGGTGGTAGGGGTTTTCATTCTCCATCCCATAGTAGGTAGGGAGGAATCCAAGAAGTGCGTGAGGAATGGAGAATTTTTGACCTGGCATTTGGTAAAAAAGGAAGGAAATGGGGGAATTGTAGTTACCCTGGGTGAAGTATTCATGGAGGGGGAGGTTGGGTTGTGGTTGAGCATCTCCATGAGGTATTTCAGCTTCACAGTCACCCATTTCGGTTTGTCAGTGTTGGTTGCAGTGACTTTGGTGTCTCCTTCTACCTATCTCGGGGTCGTATAACACCAAGTCGGTACAAGTTGAACGTGTATGACGCATGAACAACTGTCACCAACACAATACACAAATAAGCAATAAAAACCAAGTTAGAATGACAATATGCAAAAGTAAGCAAAAGAATTAAGAATAACAATGATGAGGGTCATAGAAATGACTAAGCTAAACTAACTATCTAGGTCGAGCACCTCAATCCCTGGCTACAGTGCCAGAAAGCTTGGTGTAATATTCCACACATGTATGATCTTTCAAATTTATAAGTCCCCAAACAAGATTCACTCACAACACTAAAATATTCTCCCGCAAGCGCACATGATCACGTTATAGTATAGATGAGAGGTAGGAAAAGGGGGTTGATCCACAGGGAGAGAGGGGGCACTAGATCTAGGTTTGTGTTGGCTACATTCCTAAAGTGGAGATTATGGTTTGAGGGTTTTAAATTTGGTTTGGTTTGATTACACTACACAATTAGGAAAGTAAACACAATATGCAAGCTAGATTACCAAAAACCCTAGATTATCCTAAGCAAGTTAGGTCTAAGAGACTAGATTGAGCAATCAACTAAATAAGAGAAAGATGATCTACACTACTCTAGCAAGGCAATTAGCAACTAAGAACTAAGCTAAACACTAGAGCAAGTAAGAATCTAGATTAACCCTAATTTTCAAGACTAAGCAATGACTACTGGAAATAAAGGAAATTAAGCTAAACTAGCATTAACAAGCTAAAATGACAAGTTAGGTTCTAAGAAATATGATTGGATAGGTGGGCCGTTTGGGAATATGACTTGATATTAGTTGGGGGAAGGTCAACATAGCATGCAAATCTCACATTTTAATCTAGATTACCAAACCTAACAACAAAGCAAGTGTTGTTAGAATATACCCTATACTACTAGCTAGAGAAATAGGGTTGGGTGTAATTCTAGTAGGACTTGGCAAATATAGGTTTCTAGGGTAAGTGATATTAGGGCAATTGAGAGCCAAGGGTAGGAATGGGAGTAGAGATGAGGGCATTTCACCTCATGTTACTTGCCATCTAGCCTTTAGGAAGCTCTAGGAAATTGCACTAATCACACTTACACTAGCTACTTAGATCTCACACTCACTTCTATAAGAAGGGAGATGTATATAGGAACAAAGGGGGCTAGCTAGGGATCCACTAATTAGACCCAGGAGCCATTCCTAAGATTTCCACATACATTCCAATTTCCCCTAAAAGCTAAGTGTCATCAAGCATCACAAAATAAGCAATTTATGTTTAAAAGCACAAACCACATGCAAGATAATGGGAAATGAGATAGAAGCAAGATGCAATCATCATAGAATGAAATTGTGTTCATTACAAGTTATTTCCCCCCAACATGGTATCAAAGTCACATTTTAACCCCAAACAACCCACCACTAGGGGCTTAGCTCGAAATGCTTAAAGAAAAGGTAAAAGAAATGTGAAGAAGGGGATAGGACTCCATGGAGCTCGAAGTAGATCCTTCTTCTTCACCCCCTAGCTTCTGGAGGGAGACCTTCATCCTCCAAGGTGGATGATGGGCATGGAAATGAAGGGGATTATGGTAGAAAACCTAGAAACTCGATTTCTATGGTGGAAAGGAGGTGGAAATGGTGGATGGAGATCATAAATGCAAGGGGAGTGCAATCAATGTGCAAGAGTGGGTGGAGAGGAGTAATGACAGCTAACCTAGTGCTGTGGCCACCACGCATGTATATATAGGTGATGGTGTAAGCACTAGGGTAAGTAGGGGCATTGTTGGAAAAACAATGCAGAATACTAGGGTTTAGGTGGTTGGATGATCGTGCTGGGTAGCACAGCCGTGGAGGGTAGGGGTAGGGGTAGGGGTAGGAAACAGCTGTGGTGGTGTGGAACAGTTGTTCCAAGAAAGTGGAAAAATCACTAATTGAGGTGGTAAAATGGAGGCTGGTAGCACGGCCGTGCTGGGTAGCACAATCGTGGTGGAGACTAGGTAGAAAGGCCGTGTTGGGTAGCACGGTCTTGGTGAATGAGTTGGAGGTTAGGTCGTTCCCTTTAGGACACCCATTTTGACTTCTGGCAGCACTATCGTGTTGGGCAGCACGGCCATTTTGGGGGCTTCATTGCACGACCGTGCTGGGTAGCACGATCGTGGTGGTGATGTTGCTGTAGCTTGCAATTTTTGAGATTTTCTCTATAACTTTGACATTGGTGAACATGGACGTTCCTTTGCACTACGATCGTGCTGGGATCTTCAGTTGAAAAATCAACTTGAATCTTCATGATCCATGGACTTCTTTGCTTGATGTTGACCCTTGGCCATTAGAGGTAGGTTGAGGGATTTATGGGGTCATCTTTGGACCTCTCAATGAGTGGAGGACTCCTAGAACTCCTTCCTTCTCTCTCATCCATCCAAAACATGGTCCAAGTACCTAAAAAGTATGCAAAGAACATACATAAATGCATTTGACAATAATATGCATATTGAGGGATTTAACTTGCATTCAACTATGTTTAGATGTGATTAAAGATCAAATTGACACAAGATGGAGCCCTAAAATAGGGCTACATCAGAGTGCTAGTGACTTTCTATGAAATTAAAATAATTTGTAATATGCATATCCTAAATCTAAAATATACTACCACTGTCAATGGAGCATTTATAATGGAACAAAGACAACAGTTCTTTTATCATATGGTGTTACCATGTTTTCTTGGATCTACTTTAAAAATTCTCAAAAAGTAATCTACCTAGAGGCTTAGTCAAGATTCTCTTTGAAAAGGATAAGATTTTAATCTTAAAAAATGGAAAATTCAACGACCTTGTATGAATGTAGGAACATCCAATCAACATGTAGATAGGACTATAGAGATCATACAAATAGTTATTGGAGCAATGCAAACACACTCCTTGTATGAAAAATATATTTCTTCATCATAGTGGATGATACTGTGTGTATGGCTGGGTTAATTTCTTGGGCAAAAAATGCAATTTAGCATATTTATCAATTGTTGAACAAGAGTAGAAAGTTAACTCCAAACTAAGATCAGTACCAATTGGAGGTGATAAAAGGTGATCATGGTGGGAAATCAGAGACTCATGAATTTATAATATTTGTGGCAGAAGTTTATGTAAGAAACTATCATCTATTAGATTTTTTTATTAAATGTTGTAGTTGAGATGAATAATTGATCTATTTCAGATTTGCTTTTATCATGCTTCTAGAAGACAATACTCCTGAAACTTATTGGGTGAAGTGGGGAACATATTTTGTTGTATTCCATGTAAGTAGTTCATTAACCCTCTATTTTTTAAGATTTTCTTTGATTATGTATAGAATTAGAAGCCTAGGATTTAGTGATTTCACACTCTTCATTCAAGTTTCTATGTTACAAATATAAATATGATAAGTATGTGGTTGGTGTTAATTATTAGTAATAATTGTTTCTTATTAGTGCCACATGATAGAAGCAAAAAGATGATTAAAATATTTCATAAAGATCTTTCCCTAGTTGTGACGAAAAATCTTAATGACATAAATGGATGTTTCTTTCTAGACATAGGTCATACCACTTCCAATATGAAACTAATCTAATTATTTCCATGAAAGAAACAACATGAATGCATCATATTAAATGATATGCGGAAACAATGAATCAATAATATTAATATTGTCTCTTCAAGTGCTGATCTTATTAGCTCTGAAGTAAATATGATTTCCCATACAAACAAACATTTCTCCGCTAAACTTCAAGTTCTAGCCATGGAGGTACATGATTTAACTAGTGAAATTGTATATTGTTTGTCTATAGTGAAAAGACTCATCTTCATGACAATCGTACCTAGGGACCTATAAAATATAAAGGTATTCTTGCAAAATTGATATAGATATTTTTGTACCCTCTGATTCAAAAGGGCCAAAACCTCTGGTTTATGCCTAGACTAATAGATTACTATACCACCCGCAAATAGATAAGTCTTATCACAATCTAGTAAGGATAAAACCCAAAGGACAATGCATTTAATAAGTCATCTGATCAAAGTAAACTCACAAGAACTAGTATTTATCACATGAGTTTGATTGCTTGATTTTACTAAGATTACAATGAATAAAAGGTTTGATTGAAGTTCTAGATTTATCAATGGTTGGAAGATCTAGGTTGAGTGGGTTTCACCACTTCTACCTAATGCTCACTCTCTCATAGCATCACAAAAATATGAACATATAACATTGAGGTTATACAAATCCATCATTTTGGAATTAAGATTGAAGTCAGACATATGTTACTCTATGCTCGTTGTCGCGTTACCTAGAGATAATGTAATAATCACTTCATATAACACCCATATAAAATTATCATCGTGGGTTCTACATGAATCTAGTTGTTATCCTTGGGCTTAGGTTCAAGTTCTCTACATACAAGTCTAGATAAACATGCATATATGCTGGCCAAAAAAGTTAACAAGCTATAAACGATAGATTCAAATTGTAATAGAGTTGATAAGAGTTTAGATTCAAAGAAAAAGAAAAATATGGGTGGCAGTGATAATCCCCGTACCCTAGAGAAATAAATACTTGCTTCTCATGGAAGTAACAAGACAAAAGAATGTAGGGAGAGAAAAATTGTATGGTCACAAAGGAAAATGAATGGGAAATTAGGATGTATGGATGCTTGTCTTCTTGCTTAGTGACATATTTGAGGAGAGCACAACAACAAAACAGTCAACCAAATGGTGGGTTGGAGGTTGGTAGTTGTTGAGTGGATGATCAATTCAGATAACAAAAGTAGTTGGGAAGCATACCTCATTTGGCATATCAACTGTGGAGCATCAATATGTCTTCCTCTTACAAGCTCAAACTATTGAGCTTTGGTGGATCAAAGGTGATAGATCAAGATGGAAGGTGAAGATGGCCGATCCAGATATATAATGATGTCATCCAATTGATCTTATGCCAAGGTCATACATTCAAGTGTCACGGAGGCCGATCAAGCTATCTCTTTAATGGATGGTTAATTGAGCCATGTAGTGAATGGATGCTAAGTGGTGTTTGTAGATAGAATTTTGTAGCCTCTTTATTTATCTAGGATGATACTTAGGTGGAGGAAATGGGATTATATTTTTATGTGGTGGAGAGGAGGCCTATAATCTCTTCAACTGATAGTAATAAATGCAATGCAATGCCTTGGATAGTGGCAATCTCCAATCTTCCTACAACAAATGCATCTAAGATGAGTAAACAAAGAGTCATGGACATATTTTGGTGCAAGAAGGTGGTCTATAGGTTGACTTTGATTAGTGGACATCAATTAGTGGTGTTCAGTTGACAGTTATCGGTGTGGTGGAAGTTGATAGGTGCTTCCTTGAGAGATGACTGTTCAGGTAGGTCATCAAGGAGAGACTATTAGGTTGGAACCTCAATTGGTAGACAGTTAGAGAGACCCCCTATGAAGCACTGATATGATGGATCAAACTAAAAAGCTACAAGGAAATTCGAGAAAAATATCAAAACCTAATATCAATAACATGAAACTAAAAAAACTAAAAGAAGCTATTTCTTAGACAAAATGTGGCATCAAAATTAAAGACTAAGTTAACAGTGCAACTAGAACTAGGATGAATATACATTGGTAAAAATGATTATCACAAGCTTTTGAATGTTTCCATATCTATATCATCATTTATTTTTAGAGGGGACATTCCTATATCCCTTAAACAAAAACCAAATATGATTTTCAAATGGAAGCACAAAAACGTAAAGTTCGTTAACCTTGCCAATAATTAACATGATCAAAATATGATACAAGGGTAATTTCATAGGAAAGAAACCTTCTCTCTCAGTCCTCCTTGAGATTAAGGGTCTATTTTAATATGGTTAGTTGCTCAAATTTTCTAATACAATATGGATAAAAAGACTCTAGAATTTTGGTTATTTGAATTATAATTCAAAACTATGACACAATGAAATTATCTAATTCCATATATGGAAATATGTCAAGAAAAAAATAATATCTAATATCACAACATGAATATAAATCCACTATTTGCTTCTCTTGATAAGATAATCTCCTGAATAAAAAAGGTTGGAAAAAGGATTGGTAACCTTAAAAAGTCTTTGATCGAATCAAGATAGGGTTGTAGATATTGGTTGATACAAAGAAATATCTAGAAATATGAAGATATTAAAGAAATTGGAAAGGTGCAATGATGCACAAAACTCATCTACCAAAATTTTGGATATTTTAGGAATTTTATGAAGAGTTCTCTCATATATATGTGATTTATGTAAATTTTGTCTAATTTGTCTAAAATAGCTATTGTGCATCCATTTTATCTATTTTTTATGTATTTGGTTCGAAATTTTGGCATTTTATATTGCCTTATGAGCTTTCCTTATTTGCATACAAAAATCACACACAAGCTGGAAGAAGTCAACACCATTGACTTAACTCGGTGGCACCGACATGAGATGAAGAGGAACTAACAACACAAGTAGAAGAATCAAGAAGAAAAGAAGAAGCGTTAAAAGTTTCTTAGTACTACCAACTCATCTTGGTAGCATCAAAATCACAAGCCATAAATCATATTAAAGTGACAAGTCAAAGGCACCAAATTTTTTCTAATGACTAAGATTTAACAAGGAAACATCCAACATTCTATTGGACAAGTTGTGGAATGCCGCTCCCTTTATAACCCAAGAGGACAACAAAAAAATCTCATATCATTTAGTCCATCCCATCAATAATTCTTGGAGGGATCATAGTCCAAGGAGAAGGACACAAAGAAACATGTAGGAAGGCACATTCCGAGCAGTATTTTGACATTTACAAAGTCATCCAGCTGTAGAGTTCTTCTGAGGGGATAAGCATTACACAATGTTATATGAGTTATCTAAATACTTTTCTTCTTTTTACCCTTCTTTTGGTTCCATGATGAGCCTGAGGGGATAAACACCCATTCTTTAGGACTTAGGAGTAGCCCGATGTTGGATCTATGCATATTTATGTTTGATTCAATATAATTTATATTTTTCTTTGGATTTCGATAATGAAAATGCTTTATTGCCTTATTTATGCTTGATCACCATGAATATGCGATAGATGATTAGTTTCCATGAAGTTAATATTAGTAGTTAGAAATATAGTTATCATCATAGTTAATAATGTGCTATGAAAGTGGCTAACCACAATGAAATATTTTGTCGAGAGAGAGAGATTTTATCATTTAGATTTCTATATTAATGATGTGAAAGTGTGTTAGTAATTAGCCTAAATAGTCTTCTACACTTTGAAAGTGGGTAGTACAAGCTAAAAAGACTTAACCCAAAGGGGAAACATAACTTGTATTGATCGAATAAAATGCATGTACATATCATATCATGTTGAACCTGGTATCCTAAAGAATCCATTAATTTGATCTTCCATCCAATTTACTTTTTGCAATTTTATTCTTGTTCTTAATTTAATCACTCAATAAACCCTTTTTTAGACCTAGATAATATGTTTTAGTAAGTAGTAGTCACTAGTAGTCCCAATTCCTTGAGTTCAATATTATGATCTCTTTGAATGCCTTTCCTATTCTAAAGTGTACACCTGCACTTAGGGCACATATTTACATAGTGTCTAGTTTTTTACACTATTGTCGGGGAATAGGCAACACTAGCACTATGAGCGTTGGATACTCTAGTCCACTATGATGTTTTATTAGTTTCCTTTTCTATAATGACCTTGCTTCCCAGTTTCCCCCAATTAAGGGAGACCAAGAAGTTAGAGGCGTTATCCCAAACATGATCTGTGGTTTCACAATTAATCAGAAATAATTAGTAAATTCTACTAAAGACTAAACTAAACACTGGAATCAAAATTTTCTTTTAACATACCTTCAAAATTAGGTAACTAGGAGTTTCGGTAGTCACTTTATGAGATTTTAGCATTGAACAATCAAACTGTTTAGGTTTCATAGAAATTGATAAACCTCATGAAAATGTCGTGAATCATAAAGTGTTTATTCATAATTTAACCACATACTTGTTTAATGGATTCAACAAGCTAATAGTGAATCCAATCAAGAAATAGTCCAAGCAAGCAGTTCAATCCACACAAGCAAGAATCCTAAAAAGTACATGTACTCTATTCATTACCCACTTTATCAGATTCTATCTTATTCACCTTGAACTCGCTTCATAGGGTTTCCTACTTCCTTTTAGGGTTTCATTAGGGTTCATCCTTATCATTATCACTATAAACCCTATAATAGAAAAACTAGTTGCAAACCCTAATTAGCTTGTTAAAATCTTCCTAACAGGCTTAGGATCAACTCAATACTACTTTCTTCTAAGGAATTTCCAATTAACCACATTAAACCCTATTCACCCTTAAATTAGGGTTTCTATGTGCTTTATAACATATTCATGTGTAAAAACCCTGTAGCAACCATATTATCATCTTCATCAGATTAAATTCTTATTCTTTTTGACAACATGTTACTATATCTCAAAATAACCTATTTAAGACCTTAAATCTGATTTCCAAATATAATAAAGGGTTTTAACATAGTTTAATGCATAAACATGGTTAACTTAAAGTACTTTTGGAATTAGAAATGATTTCAGGATTTAATATCATTTTTAACAGGTTCCTCATGATTTTATGATGAAATTATATATATAAAGTATTTCCATATGACACTCCTATGATTTACTATGATTTTAACAAATAAATACATTTTTCACCAATCAGGAAACGTCGTGTGGATTATTCGACTTGGATAATCCTCGCCGGTGGGTCAGACCGGAGCCAGTCGGCTCCCGCCACATGGACAACTGGTTCCCTCTCCATAGCAAGCGCTCGCAACCAAAAAGAAGGTGTAAAATGACCAAAAGGTCCTTACCTTGACACTGCGGGCTCGGGGCAAAGGTGTAATCTTGCTGTGAGTCGTCTCCTTCCTCTGGCTCTGTGCTGCGTGAGAAAGTGGTCAACCCACTGGTTGACTCGACGATCCTTGGCCTCTGCAATCAAACAAAGACCACGATTGGCTTCGTCTTCCTTTCACGGACTCGCTCAACCCTCCAATTGCTCCTCCTCATCAGTCCTTCACCACAAGCTCGCCGAGGCTTCTCCAGCGGTGTCTGCTCCTTGACGAGATGGAAGATCGGGTTATTCCTTTAAATTGGGAGTATTAGGGGGTTCACCGCTACGCTCTAGTCATGATAGGGTTGGTTGGGGAATTACTCACATTTCCAAGATCCCTACCCTATATATAGGGTACCCAATAGGTTCCCGATGATTTGGGGACTTCCCCGATTCACAACAAAACACCTCGAACCTCAGACTAAATATGCTCGAGACAATCTCCCAGAGGCGATGGACTCCACTCCAGCCTCACAGATGGACTCTATCTCCAGAAATCCTCAAACAAATCTAGCACGAACTAGACTCTAAGTTCCAGTCTCCCTGCGAGACTGGGATCAAGTCCCGACCGTTGGATTGTGGATCCTACGGTCCCGAGCGGGCGATTGTTAATTAAATTGGGATTTAAATCCTAAATATATCGTTACTTCACTTTAGGATAACTTGAAAAATCCATATCTCATTAATCATGTATCCTTTTTCAACCAAATTTTAGGGAAACCTTTTTCTTGACGTAATCTACTCGTATAATCAATTTGAGTCCCAAATTCCAAAGGAAAAGGGCATTATCTTCATGTGCAAGCTATCTTTTAATAAACTTATTTAATTGATATTTTCTCTTTATTTTCCGATTATCTTTGCAAGTTGGACTCCTTGGAATCCAAGAAATCCCAAAGGCACAAAATCCCTCCTTGAAGGATAATTCTTAGTATAGATGCATCTACATCTTTATTTTCTCATTATCTTAGTTATTCTTTTATTAATTGATCTCTTTTCCTTTTTATTTCCTTTTTCTTGTTATTGGGCCCAATAGCCAACAAGGCCCATGAAATCAAACACACAAGGCTATTTATCAAAGGAATCCACTCAAATACTTAAATCAAACAATTTACATGTTCATATTCTTTAAAAAGAGAAATTACATTTCAATCGAGAAATAGGAAAAATGAGGTTATAACATCCTCCCCTCCTTATAGGAATTTTGCCCTCAAAATTCAGCAATCAAACAAAAAAGTCAGGATATGCTTTTTCCATGTCCGTCTTCAGCTCCCATGTGGCCTCATCCTCTCCATGGTGCATCCAAAGAACCTTTAACATCTCTATATTCTTACATCTAAGTTCTTTCACCTTGGTATCTAGAATCCGCAAAGGTGACTCGGGATATGTCAGCTTCCGTTGAAGCTCTATTGCTTCAATGCTCAGCACATGGCTCGGATCGTGCACATATTGCTTCAGGTTGGACGCATGGAAAACATCGTGCATCATACTATACTGAGGGGGTAACACCAAATGGTCTATAGCTTCACCAATCCGTTCTAACACCTCAAACAGACCTACATATCAGGGACTCAACTTTCCTCTATTTTTAGCTATAGCTCGGAGCGGTCGGATTTTCAAAAACACATGTTCTCCCATAGTGAATTGTACATCAGTCTTCTTCACATCTGCACATGACTTTTTTCGATCCTGGGCTCTCTTCATCCTCTTCTTGATCAAAGAGAATTTATCTGCATACACTTGGAGCTCATCTGACCTCAACAAGGTCCTCTCACTAACATCATCCCAGTGAAGCAGTGATCGACACCGTCTCCCATATAAAGCTTCATATAGAGGCATCCCGATACTCGATTGGTAGCTATTGTTGTAGGCAAACTCGGCTAAAGGTAAATACTGCTCCCATGATCCACCCCAATAGAGCACACAAGCTCTCAACAAATCCTCTAATGTTTGAATCATCCTCTCCGACTGACCATCAGTCTGGGGGTGATAAGCGGTACTGAACTTCAACCTTGTACCAAGTTCTCCTTGTACCTGCTTCCACAATTTGGAAGTGAACTTTGGGTCTCAGTTAGAAATGATCGAACCCGGTACACCATGCAACCATAGTATCTCTCTAATGTACAACTCACCTAGGTCTGACAACTTGGTAGTGGTATTTAGGGCAAGGAAGTGTGCTGACTTGGTAAGGCAATCTACCACAACCGATATCGCATCATGCCCTCTCTTGGTCCAGGGTAGACCCACCACAAAATCCATGGTGATCTGTTCCCATTTCCATTCTGGAATCTCTATTGACTTTAAAAGTCCACTGGGTCATTGGTGTTTAGCTTTCACCATCTGGCACGTAAAATAGCTGGCCACATATGCTGCAATGTCTCTCTTCATTCTTGGCCACCAGAAAAACCTCTGCATATCCTTAAACATCTTTTTAGTGACCAGGTGTACCATATACTTAGAACCATGAGCCTCTTGTAAGATACGATCCTTCAACAACGAATTTTCAGGAACCCAAATATATCTTGTAACGGATTCCACCATCCACCCCTACTGAGAGATGGGTATGAGGTTTCTCTAACAAACCTTTCATCTTTCCAAGTTTTGAACTGGTCAACTGAGTAGCCACTAAATTGCTCAACAAATCTGACTTGATCGAGATGTTAACCAAATGAAATCGATCCTCTAATAGTTGTGGAGTCCACTCCACAAGACCTTCTAGCATCCTCCAATGACTAGATAAGACAGTTGCACACCTGAGCTATTTTTGACTAAGCGCATCAGCTACGACATTTGCCTTTCTAAGAGACAATGACAAAATCATAGCCTTCATATACTCTATCCATTGTTGTTATCATAGGTTCAGGTCTCTCTGTGTCAAGAGATACATCAAACTTTTATGGTCAGTGAAGATATCGAAGGTAACTCCATACAGGTAATACCACCATATCTTCAATGCATGAATGATGACAACCAGCTCTAAGTCATGTGTCGGGTAATTCACCTCATTGGGCTTGAGTTGTTGGGAAGCATATGCAACCACATGCCGATTCTATTCCAACACATAGCCAAGTTCCATCATTGATGCGTCAGTGAAGATCATGAAACCCTCATTACTAGAAGGCAAGGTCAACATGAGAGTGATGGTCAACTTCTCCTTTAGTTCCTGAAAGCGAGCTTCATATATGTCAGACCACACCAACTTGTCATCCTTCTAGGTCAGCTTGGTGAGTGGCAAAGCAGTCTTTGAGAAATTCTTGATGAAGCGCTGATAGTATCCAGACAACCCCAAGAAGCTACGGTTCTCAGAGGTTTTTTTTGGTGCAGGCCAGTCTCGAACAACCGACACTTTAGCTAGATCCACGACGATCGTTCCTCCGGATATGATGTGTCTAAGAAACATGAAACGGTCTATCCAAAACTCACATTTCAATAATTTCCCATTGAACTTATTCTTTCTTAGGATATCAAGGACTCTACCCAGATGGTTGCGATGTTGCTCTAGGTCATCAGAATACACCAGGATGTCATCTATAAATACTATGACAAAGGAGTCAAGGAAGGGTTGAAACACACTATTCATGAGGTTCATAAAGACACTGGGTGCATTGGACAGCCCAAACGGCATAACCACAAACTCATAGTGACCATAACAGGTTTGGAAAGTCGTCTTAGGGATGCCATCAATCTTGACCCGTACCTGGTGGTATCTAGACCTCAAATCAATTTTAGAAAAGACTCTGGCCGATTTGAGCTAGTCAAAAAGGTCATATATCCTGGGTAGAGGGTACTTGTTCTTAATGGTTTCCTGGTTGATCATCCAGTAATCAATACACATCCGGAGTGATCCATCCTTCTTCTTCACAAAAAGGACTGGTGCTCCTTATGATGATGTACTAGGTCTAACAAAACCTTTGTCTAGAAATTCCTATAGTTGTTTCTTCAACTCGAGCACCACAACAGAGGCCATCATGTAAGGTGCCTTGGGTATAGGGTTTGTCTCGAGAGCTAGCTCTATTGAAAAGTCCACCTCTCTATCAGGGGGAATTCCAAGCAAGTCATCTGGAAAAACATCCGCATACTCCCTGATTACCTCTGTCTCTTCAAGAGATCACACCTTAGGCTCCGGCTCGGTGACTACTTCTAGGAAAGCTTGACAGCCTTTGGATATCATTTTCTCGGCCTTCAGAGCCGACACGTATAGGCTGGTAGTCGAATATCTCCTTCCTCAAATGGTAAATTGTGGATGACCAAGTTTCCTAATAAGGATCTTCTTTTCTCTACAGTCAATCTGTTCTCTATAGGTGTAAAGCCAATCCATACCAATGATTACATCGAAATCATTCATATCGAGGGGGATGAAGTCAGTAGGAAGCTCGTGACTCAGGTACTTAACTGGCAAGACAAGGTTTTTTAAAAGAGATGTATATATCTGACCACTCGGGGGTATGACATCCAAAACATAGCCTAAATCCTTGATGTCCAAACAAAGCATAGTTGCTAGATTTCTCGAAATGAAAGTATTAGTAGAGCCAGAAGCAAAAAGAGCTTTTACATTTTGTCCCATGACTTCAAGCATGCCTACCTAGTTTGATAATGTATCAGATGACTATTACATGATCAAAATAAACTGAAAGGAAAACTCTACGGGTTATTACCCTCTATCAATATATTAGCATTTGCTTGAGTTTCTTCATTGTCGATGGCGAACACTCTGACTTGTCTTCTCTCTCCAATAGGTGGACCTCCAGCTGGTACTCCTCCTCCTGCTGGGGGTGTTACCACTACTGGTTGCGCTTCCACTGGACCTCTCAGATCAGGCAGAGTACAGTTAGCGATGAAGTGTCCCTCTTGTTTGGAAACAGAAGCACACCCTCTTCTTGAAGCGACACTTCCCAGGATGTGTCTGTCCATAGGTACGACACTTCTGAAAGTGACTCTCACCACATGGATTTCCTTTGTTTCCATGCTTTCCCTTGGTGTGGTTATGTCCTTGTCCTTTCTTGTGATCATTCTTCTGTCTTTGGGTACCTTCAGTGAAACCCAAATATCCTTTGGATAGGTTCTGAGCAGGCATCACCGTCCTCTCCATGTCTATGTGTTGTTGTAGGATTTAGTGAAGGTTACTGGTTTACTCACCATCACATGAGGCTTGATTGCAGGGTGTAGACGCTCTACAAAATGGTCCACCCACCTTTCCTAGGTCATCATGTACCCAAAACGCTCCAAGATGCAAAACTTGCGGCCAAAGTCGGAAACAGATAGGCTACCTTAGATCATGTTGGTGAACTCTCTTTCCTTCTCCTTCTTAGCTGAGGTGGGGATGAATCTGGCTGTGAAGATAGTCCTAAAGTCAGTCCATGCCATCAGCTCCTCATTCAAGTCTCGACCCATGATGTGGTTCTCCCACTGGATCTTGGCTGCTCCTTCTAAGAGGTGAGCAGCAAAAAGAACCTTCTTGTTTGGATGCACCTCCATCATGTGAAAACCGTTCTTGACTGCCAGCAGCCAAGCATCTACTTTGTTGACCACCTCGGTCTTATCCTCTCCCCAGAGTTTCTCAATATTTAGCTTGACGAAGTCCAGAATGGTGACTCCAAGTCAAGGATGAACTGAAAGCGGCCCACCAGTTTCATCTTTGGCTATATCCCTGAGGGCTAGGACACTAATAGCCTCGGTTAGCTTCTTCTTCTATTCCATCCATAGGGCATCAGGGGTGTGAACTACCATTGTAGGGCTTGGACCACCGGTCCATTTATCCTCAAACTTGGCCTCACCTTCGGACATATGTTCCTCTTCCTAGTCCATCTCTGGGTTGTCGAAGGGTACCAACTTAGGGTCTGAGCCTTCTTCTGAGGCTCCCTTGGGTCTCTTTCTCTTCTTTGAGGACTCATCACCATGGTCCCTCTTCCTCTTCTCAGAAGATCCCTTCCTCTTGCGGGGAGGCCAACCCCTAGCAGGGTTCTCAGTGGCCTCGACGGGAGTAGCTGCGGTCTTCACATGAGCCATACTATTTCACACAAGTTAAAAAACCTTTAAACACAGATTTATAACTTGGAAGATATATAAGATTAAATTTACATCCATGTACTCTTATTTACATGCATTTTATTGTTTGGTGGAGGATTTCTTAATCCTTAACACTTTGAGTTCCCAAACACAGGAGGTGGTGGAGAGATAGAAAATCCTATGTACTTAATGTTTCTCCAGAAATAAGAGGTAAAGAAGAGACAAAAATAGATGAGAAGGCCTAGAGGTATCTTATTTCGAGTCAATCCCTCAGATTTCGGCCAGGAAGTCACACATAATCTGAGCATCCTCATATACTGACTAGCGGGGCAGAGGAAAATATTTCCAGCCCCCAGATTGTGATCCTTTTTCTAGACACCTCCATCATCAAAAAATCCTCTAATAACTCCCTTGGTCTCTAAAGAGTTTGTAGAATTTAATAATTATTAGAGAATAAATGGAAGACCACACACTGATACCAAATGTAACAACCCCGCTTCCCAATAACCCCCAATTAAGGGAGACTAAGAAGTCAGAGGCGTTATCCCAAACAGGATCTTTGGTTTTGCAATTAATCAGAAATAATTAGTAAATTCTACTAAAGACTAAACTGAAAATTGGAATCAAAATTTTCTTTTAACATACCTTCAAAATTAGGTAACTGGGAGTTTACCCAAAGTAGAGTTCTATCTACCTAAATCCTCCTTTATTATTTTAACTTTATTCTTCACATGTGCCGCTTTACTATTTGTCCAATTTCAGATACTAACTAAAACGTCGACAAACAAAACATTCGTCAGTATATTGCTATACTGCTATGTGGGGACAATCACAACATCACAAATAGGCTCTAACAACCTAAATGTACCAAATAGTTGATTAACAAGACAAATAACGTTTTCAATGTAACTCCTCAACCACTTTTACTCAAACCCTGGATTACCCTCTCCTAGGGTTTTGTCCTTGCAAGGGACATAAGGCCACCTTATCCATCCTAAGCTTGGTGCCTGGGGTCACCTCTTGAGTGCCCAATGGTCTTCCCTCTGGGGCTTGACCAACTCAAACCTTCCCTCCAAGGCTTGGTCTTACATCATACATCAGGGATAGTATGTAGGTTCGAGAAGTACACTTATACTTAAATGTTATACACATAGTCACTTTATGAGATTGCAGAATTGAACAATCAAATAGTTTAGGTTTCATAGCAATTGAGAAACTTCGTGAAAACACCGTGAATCATAAAGAGTTTATTCATAATTTAACCACATACATATTCAGTAGATTCAACAAGCTAATAGCGAATCCAAGCAAGAAATAGTCCAAGCAAGCAGTTCAATCCACACAAACAAGAATCTTGAAAAGTACATGTACTCTATTCATTACCCACTTTATCAGATTCTATCTTATTCAACTTGAACGTGCTTCCTAGGGTTTCCTACTTCCTTATAGGGTTTCATTAGGGTTCATCCTTATCATTATCACTATAAACCCTAAAATAGAAAAACCGGTTGCAAACCCTAATTAGCTTGTTAAAATCTTCCTAATAGGCTTAGGATCAACTCAATACTACTTTCTTCTAAGGAATTTCCAATTAACCACATTAAAACCTATTCACCCTTAAATTAGGGTCTCTATGTGCATTATAACATATTGATCTGTAAAAACCTTATAGCAAGCATATTATCATCTTAATCAGATTCAATTCTTATTCTTTTTCACAACAGGTTACTATATCTCAAAATGACCTATTTAAGACCTTAAATCCGATTTCCAAATACAATTAAGGTTATAACATGGTTTAATGCATAAACATGGTTAGCTTAAAGTACTTTTGGAATTAGAAATGATTTCAATCTTGAACATCATTTTTAACAAGTTCCTCATGATTTTATGATGAACTTTCATATATAAAGTATTTCCATCCGACACTCCTATGATTTACCACGATTTTTACAAATAAATATGTTTCCCACCAATCAGGAAATGTCGTGTGGATTATCCGACTTGGATAATCCTTGCCAGTGGGTTAGGCCGGAGCAAGTCAGCTGCCGCCACATGGACAACCAGGTCCCGCTCCTCAACGCGCACTCACAACGAAAAAGAAGGCATAAAATGACCAAAAGGTCCTTACCTTGACACTGCGGGCTCGGGGGCAAAGGTGTAATCTCATTGGGAGTCGTCTCCTTCCTCCGGCTCTGTGCTGCGCGAGTAGGTGGTCAACCCACCAGTTGACTCGATGATCCTTGGCCTCTGTGAGAAAATGAAGACCACAGTTGGCTTTGTGTTCCTTTCCTAAACTCACTCGACCCTCCAATTGCTCCTCGTCAGTCCTTCACCGCAAGCTCGCCGAGGCTTCTTCGGCAGTGTCTATTCCTTGATGAGATGGAAGATCGGGATATTCCTTTGAATTGGGAGTATCAAGGGGTTTTCCGCTATGCTCTAGTCATGAGAGGGTTGGTTGGGGAATTGCTCGCGCTATCAAGATCCCTCCCCTATATATAGGGTACCCAGCAGGTTCCCGATAATTTGAGGACTTCCCCGAATCACAACAAAACACCTCGAACCTCAGGCTAAATATGCTCAGGACGATCTCTCGGAGGCGATGGACTCCACTCTAGCCTCGCAGATGGACTCTATCTATAGAAATCCACGAACAAATCTAGTGTGAACTGGACTCTAAGATCCACTCTGCTCGTGAGACTGGGATCAAGTCCCGATCATTGGATCGCGGATCCGACGGTCCCGAGCGGGTGATTGTTAATTAAATCAGGATTTAAATCCTAAATATATTTTGTCTTCACTTTATCCAAATTTGAAGTATATTTTTTCTTCACTTTATCCATATTTGAAGGAAACCTTTTTCTTGACGTAATGTACTCGTGTAATCAATTTAAATCCCAAATTCCAAAGGAAAGGGGCATTATCTTCATGTGCAAGTTATCCTTTAATAAATCTTATTTAATTGATATTTTCTCTTTCTTTTCCTACTATCTTTTCCACTTGGATTCCTTGAAACCCAAGAAATTCCAAAGGTACAAAATCCCTTATTGAAGGATAATTCTTAGCCTTCTAGATGCATCTACATCTTTCTTTTCTCATTATCTTAGTTATTCTTTTATTAATTGATTTCTTTTCCTTTTTATTTCGTTTTTCTTCTTATTGGGCCTAATAGCCAACAAGGCCAATGAAATCAAACACACAAGGCTATTTATCAAAGGAATCCACTCAAATACTTAAATCAAATAATTTACATGTTCATATTCTTTAAAAAATGAAATTACATTTCAATCCAGAAATAGGAAAAACGAGGTTATAACATTTTCAGTCTGAAAATTAAGTGCAAAAAAAATCTTTTTGTTACTTTTGGGTAGTTTTAGGTGTTTCTCATATTCAATTTACTGTTTAGATACTTGTTTATGGTCCATACACAGACCACTATGTATGGAGAGTCTACATCACCAAAACCTTTGGGCGATCTAGAGGTTGATCAACAATAGTGATTATTCCCAAAGAACATGTGGTAGAAGTTGAAGAGATGTCTAGCCAAAAGTAGGACAATGAGGATGCGGCAATTTCAGATGATGAGCAGGCCATATGGGAGAAAATCAAGGTTCTATATATCACAATGTAGTTGGGACCTATAAATCTATAAGATGTCAACATAGGAAGCTACAAGATTGATCCAAGACTTGTTGCTCTCATCAAGTCACAAGAATTCCATAGGAAATACAATAAAGAGACATCACAACATATTGAATTCTTTGTTGTGAGCTACAATATGATCAAGATAGATTAGATCCCAACTGTTGTGACCTATTTGAAATTATTTCCTTATCCATTAGAGGACATGGCCAAGACATGGTTCCTTATTTAACCTTTAGATTCAATAGGATCATGGGAAGAAACTACTGATGTTTTCTTTGAGAGGTACTTCCCCCTGTAGAAAACCAATGACTCGGTGGGAAAAAATTATGGGTTCAAGAAACATGGAGATGAATCCTATTCACATGATTGGGAGAGATATCAAGGCATGTTGAGAAAGGTGACACACCATGGGGTTTCTTTGTATTGTCAAGCCAAGACTTTCTACTATGGTATTCAAATAGGAGAGAGGACCACACTTGATAGTACTTGTGTAGGATTTTAAGGCATCAAAGTGTCATGAAATGTTGAAGAATATGGACAAAAACCAATATTTGGGTAAGGAGTGAGAGTGTTTTACCTTAGCTAAAGCACCAAGAAATTACACAATGTTTTGAAACTCAAGACACGTGGCCCAGCTGGCAAAGAAACTAGAGAAGAAGAATACCCTGTTACAACCCCAATTATTGGGTTCATATGGTGGAAAATACAATTTTCCCAATAACTGTATGATTATGGGAATTATAGGAACTATATGTGTATTGAATGGATTTCTTTGATAATGATCCTTTTACATGAATGTTTCATGGGCCTTACTGAGTAACAAAGCCCAATATGTTTAAAAGAGGATAATGATGGATATATGTAAAGGAGTGAAACCACTCCTCTACTAAAAAGAACAGACCACATCCCTTAAAACCAAACACCACATCAAATTTTCCGTCAAAGGGATGGAGACCAATTCTTTCAACATGTATGTATCATTACACAAGGAGTAGCAGCGAAAAAGATCATTATCTAACAATTTACAATGCTCGATAACATGATACAACACTTCACCGCATATGGGTGTCAAAAAGGAAATCTAAGCATATAAGCCAAAGATCAAGCCGAGGGTCATCTAACCACCTCTTCAAGTCTCCCATAAGCTCAGCTATAAGGTTGATGTCGAAGTTCACCTCTCCTTGATCTAACCTGGGGTTCGAAGCATACCCCACAAAAGAGAAGAAGAAAAGAAATACATCAGCAAAAAGCCGGTATGTGTATGCTAAAGGAAACTTTGAGAAATTAAGCAATAAGGAATTCAAATGTAAAAGGCTTCCCATATAAGATATAAGGACTACCCAATCGGGCATAAAAGAAAAGAATCATCATATAATAAAAGAAGATACTTTCCATGATCAAAGCAATAAAGATTGTGCAATACTGGCACAAAAGAAAGTAGGGCACACACCCCACAATCCACATCAATAACTTGCATGCATGTGAGATAAGCATAGCCCTAGAACAATATAAATACAATTGGCGGCCAAGCACAAACTTGAACCTGATAGAGAAAGGAATACTGCCAATCTCCCAAATATATATAAATTTGAGTATGGATTACTGCCACGCTCGGGTATAGAGAAGTGGTTTACTGCCACCCTCCAAAATAAACAATAGGGGATTACTGCCCCAAAACCAAAGTAATTTACACTACTCTAGTGCTACTTAATGAAAATATAGAGGCAAGTAAATAGTTTAGTCAGAAGATGATATAAAGGTTGCCATCACACAATGGACAACACAAGCATATAACATCCACTTCAGACTGGAACATACCAATATAAGAGACCAACATGCACCAAGGCATAAGAAAAGATATCAAGAAAATATCCAAGTCCATAATATTCAAGATAGTTCACACGAACCATGATATCAAAAGATAAGACATATTGTGTAGGTCAAATTCAAGAGAATGAAAAGATAGGTGAATTTCTCATTATAGAGGAATAGGGGATACAACATACATTTAGAGAGAAGAATTTGAAACTACTCAATATAGAAATAATGAGGGATGCAATCATACAATAAAGAGAGAAATTGCTCAATATGAATAATAGGGGATACATCATACCTCTCTTACTGATATCAATTACTAACTCTAAGTGATTCCAAGTTCCACTTTGCTTCTAGGATGGTAAGAAGGTTCAAACAGAAAGGATTCTGAGATTAGAATGTCTGGCTACTCCAATCCAAACTCCTTTCTTGAGCAAAGATCACCTTCTCTACTTTAGAGGTGCAAACCTAGTTTTGGTCAAAATCACCAAGGATGAGCTTAACAAATCCTAAATAGAGAAATATGGAACCCTAGGAGCTTTCTTCACCAAGGTAGGCACCCTCTTTTACCTTGGGACTACACCTTCATTGCAAAACAGAGTAGGAATGATGCTCTAAGCTAGAGGAAATAAGGACTGAGCAATGATTTCGAATTTGGAGCTAGGAAGGGATATATAGCTTCATGGATAGTAAAGGGGTTAATCTCGAGGTGTACATGTGTCAAAATCCTAGACATTTTATGTCCATGCAACACCTCCCTTAGTTACTGCCCATACTTTCTCTCTTTTATCCATATCCTTATCTTTATCTTTATCCTTATCTTCACCCTTATCCTTATCTTCATCCTTATCCTTATCTTTATCTTTATCCTTATCTTTATCTTTATCCTTATCTTTAACTTTATCCTTATCCTTATCTTCGTCCTTATCCTTATCTTTTAAAGGGGAAAAATCCTAAAATGTCCTTGAAGAGAAATACTTCCAAACCAAGTATAACTAGGAGCCCCAAAGCCCAAAAAATTCGAGAATGATAAGGAAATATTTAAGTATTATAATGCATGTGGCAATTTTCAAAGAAAAACCTCCCAATTGGGTAAATTACAAAAAATCCAGAATGTACCTAAAATTACATAACTCGCACAAACATCATCCAAATTGGACCAAACTTTGTCCACAAGTTATCATTGATGTGTTGAATATGAATTTGCCAAAATTTCCATATTTTGAAGTTATATAATCACATTATTCATTACTTATGCCTTTTACTAATTTTCTCTCTCCTAAACTTATCCTAATATTTCAAGGTTGTCCAAATTAGATAAAACTTGACATGTAGGCTAATTTTGATATGTAGATTTAGAATTTGAAGTTTGTTTCCACTTTTGAGACTTATTTTTATGATATATATCATATGGCCCATTAATGACCCATTATCTAAATTGTTCATCCATTTAAGTTTCTTATCTTCGTATTACTACCAAAATGAGTTCTGTGGCATATTTTATGTATTATAAACCTAAGATTAATGTTAGAGCATTAGGTTACATTAAGGTGATCTATAAATGCATTAGCTCATTGGGATTATATGAACCATCTATTTAGGTCTAACCTTCAACCTTGTTTGGCTAAGTCCAAAATGTCAACTTCCAGGGTAGGGTCTGAGATCTAGTATGTTACAATATAAATCTAATAGTAAAAATAAATTGAATTAATACTAAGAGTAGTCTCATAGAAGACTAAGCATTTTTCATTATAGAGTGGATTTCGAATCCACATGGATTCTTGAGATAAAAGGGAATCCCAATAAGGAAATAAAAGTTAATGCAAGAGAAAATATGAATGCAATATGCTTTAATCAGTGTTAACTTGCATAAGAAAAAAAGACCTTTATCCTTTTAAGTTTGGAACTCAAGCATGGTATACGAGTAGATAATACCAATCAAAGGTTTTCCCTCTTTGTTTGATAAGGAAAGTGAGTTCACAAAAGAGAAAGGTTTGGAGAGCCTTTTTGGGAAAAATAGGTTATCCAATGTGTCTTTTCCTTATCAGTGTAAAATTGAGGATATAATAACTTTTCTTAACACTCATGCGTATCCAATAGGCATGTTTTGAGTAATAACATCGTGAAAGAGAAATTAATACAAGAAAAAGAGGAAATCTTTGGATTAAGCCATGAGTGGGATTTCTTAGAAAGGAATGATGGGTTTGGAAAGTGTTTAAGAGAGAGGGAGACTCATGGTAAGAAACTGATCTTTTAACAAGTTTATGCATATACAAGTATGCTTAGTTATTGGGTAAAAGAAATCGAGAAATAGTTTTGGAAAGGTGCGTGGATGGTGGCCCTTCTATATCCATATACCTGCTGTTTCAACCGTAAGGGACAGGAGGAAGGAAACTACAATTTTCTCTTCTAGATCGTGGGCATCGTGCCCAACCCCTTCTTTCACTACCTGTAGTAGTCTCTAGGGTTCCTGGGAACACATATAAATAAGAACCCAGGATCCCTCGTTGGAGGATACGACATTCATCCTCCATAGACCACATAAAAAAGCCAACCACTCCATGGTTACAACCTACACTGACGTTTCCTGAAGCAGCATGTCTTCTTTCCCGTGTACCATCGTCGGATACTCATCCTGGAGTCAGTTCGTGATCCGGGGAGGAGTTTGAGAGAGTACATTTTGCAGCCGCATAAGCCGGCAGATCTAGGGAGTTGCAGCGGCAACCCTGCATCTAGCAGAACCCTAGCCGCTGGAGTAATGGACTTCAACCAGCTTCGGCCACAAGAAGTGCCCTAGTCGACCTCGTCGGAACCAGGGGGAGTCGCTCCGAGCTCCTCCGCATCTTCGGGGCCCAGGAGGAGGAGTAGGCCGCACTGTTGGCTCACCCGCAGCGTACGCATGTTGGCGCTGTGAGGAAGAAGATGATCCCGCGGCATTTGAACCTTTTACCCCTTATCATACGTTTAATAAATGAGGGCACGAACGTCTTTCCACCTGGTCCGACCCAGCAAATAAGAAAGAAATTGCTGATGACGTGTCAAGCCGTGATTGGTTCTGGTATTACAAATCTTAAAATTAATCTAGAAATTAATTGGTAACTTAGATGGTGATGCATTATATATGATTTTTGCTCAGAAAAACATGATGAATCTAGTAAAAATGGTTTTAGAGGCTAATTTCTCTTGCAATTCGAAAAGTAATGGAAGTTATCAACTTTAATGCTTTATTGATTAAGAAACCCTATTTTGAGATGATTAATGTATTTAGTAGAGTTTAATGGATGATTAAAGTTGATATTAACCTATGGAAAAACCTAGGGGGCGTGGGGGCTCTGGCGGCGGCGGCGGCGCAATGCACAGAGTTGATCCCGAAGTTGATCACGGCGGATCCAAGGAGAATCAAGAAGGCTCGATCCACATTGACCATCACGCTAACAACCGAAGAACCAGCGAAGGAAGTAAAGATGACCAAGAGGTGGGGCTCTCCATCCAGGCGATCGGATTACATTTCAGTTACTCTGGCATGCGGGGCACTGAAAACGATGAACGATCAAATGAGAAAGATTCCACGATCCATCAAGGCAACGAAGAAGCACGATTAACCAAAACTGCGGATATACCAGGAAGGGAATCCACGCCTTCCCCCCGCCGTCGGCTTGAGTCACCCAAAGCAACCAGAACGGAAACGCCTCCGAACAAACTAGAACAACGTACCGGGAAGCTATTGTAGGAGGACAGTCGACTGAAGCCAGCGAGGGATTCATTGATAAATTGTTCGAGGAGGGGCTACCGGAGGGCGCTGTCACCCTCAAGGAGATAGATGGCACTCCCTCCATCACCATAGTACCAGATGCGGAGGAAGCTCTTGCGTTCCCATGGAGGTTCTCTATGGTGGTTCGTCTGCTCGGGGCCAAAATCGGATACATGACATTACGAGACTGCCTCAAACCTCTGTGGAAAATCACTGGCAGGTTTAACATGTACGAGATGGAAAAAGGACACTTTGTCATACAACTGTCGTGCTGGCGGGATTATGAAGAAGCTATTACGGGAGGACCCTGGAAGGTTTTTGGCCTTAATCTACTGGTATGGGAATGGTACCCCACCTTCAAACCTAAAGAGGAGCTTCCCAAATTCTTTGTTTCATGGGTACGCATAATGAATCTGCCGCTACACCTATACGTACAAACGATGTATGAGTACATTGGCAGAGCCATAGGAAGGCTGATCAAGGTGGACATCCACACAGTGAGTAGATCAAGGAGCAAGTTTGCTCGGCTTGCAGTGGAGTTGGACACCAATAGAGAACTGACGATGTCCATTCTGATAAATGGAGTAGAGTACAAAGTATACTATGAAGGCATTCCGGGGGCCTGCGCCATGTGTGGCCAGTCGGGACACACATCGAAGGAATGTATCATGGACAAGTATCACCCTGATGGAGAAAACGAAGGTGAGCGAAGACAGCAAAACAATTCATCCCAATCTAATACCGCTTTTCAGGACCCGTGGCAAACACAGAAGCACAAGAGGGGGGTTGGAGAAACAATCATAATAGGCCAAATTACCTAAATGGCACATTTGTCAATTTTAATTACCAAAATGGCACGTTCTTGAACTTATTGCCCAAAATGACACATTTCTGGAGCAAGGCGTCCCCTGTTGGGACGCATTGCTCTCTCGGGAGGCAATGCGTCCCGAAGTCGGACGTATTGCTTTTTTTATTTTTTTTATTTTTTTTAATAATGATACCATGTATACCATGTATATTATATATACATATATATTCAGTTGCTAAATTAATATAATCTAAATTAACTTATATACAATTAGCCATATATTTAAAATAATATCTGAAAATAATAAAATAATAACAGAATATTATATTTATGAAAATATAATATTTATAAATGTAGATAAAATACTCAAAATTAATAGATATAATACTAAATTATATAATAAAGTGTAAAATTATAAAAATAAAGAAAACATATACGTATTTATTTGTAAACTTAGATGAAAAAAACTAATATATAAATAAAAACATATACAAGTATTTTCTTATTTTTATTGCTATATTAGTTTTTTCCTTCTAAGTTTACAAATAAATACATGTTTATGTTTTCTTTATTTTATAATTTTAAACTTTATTATATAATTGTAGTATTATATCTATTAATTTTGAA
The DNA here is from genome assembly GCA_963693085.1 of Alisma plantago-aquatica. NCBI lineage: Eukaryota > Viridiplantae > Streptophyta > Magnoliopsida > Alismatales > Alismataceae > Alisma > Alisma plantago-aquatica. The sequence continues at coordinate 742,023,889 of OY856414.1, read as the reverse complement.
TATTTTTATCTACATTTATAAATATTATGTTTGATAAATATATATGTATATGTATATATATATATATATATATATATATATATATATATATATATTACATTTGTACACACATATATATATATGTATATGTGTATATAATATATATATATATATATTACATATATATTATGTATATATATTATGTATATATATTATGTATATATATATGTATATATATATGTATATGTATATATATATATTATGTATATATATATTATGTATGTATATATATATTATGTGTGTGTGTGTATATATATATATATATATTATGTATGTATATATATATGATGTATATATATGTATATTTTTGATATTATGTATCATACCTTTAATATATATATATATATATATATTATTTTTCTATATTAATATTTTCTTATTTTCTTATTTTTATTGCTATATTAATTTTTTCTTCTAAGTTTACAAATAAATACATGTATATATTTTCTTTATTTTATAATTTTACACTTTATTATATAATTTTAGTATTATATCTATTAATTTTGAATATTTTTATCTACCTTTATAAACATTATGTTTTGATAAATATAATATTCTGTTATTATTTTATTATCTTCAGATATTATTTTAAATATATGGCTAATTGTATATAAGTTAATTTAGATTATATTAATTTAGCAATTTAACATATATATGTATTTATAATATACATGGTATCATAATTCAAAAAAAATTAAAAAAAAAATTAAAAAGCAATACGTCTGGCATTGGGACACATTGCCCTCCTGTGGGGGCAATGCGTCCCCGGTTGGGACGCATTGCTCTCTCGGGAGAGCAATGCGTCCCAACCGGGGACGCATTGCCTCCCGAGAGAGCAATGCGTCCCAACAGGGGACGCATTGGTCTGCAAATGTGCCATTTTGGGCAATAAGTTCAAGAACGTGCCATTTTGGTAATTAAAATTGGCAAATGTGCCATTTAGGTATTTTTGCCATCATAATAACCAAATACCAGCAACTGTAAACACAAGCAATACTTTTTCCAGCCTAGAGGATGACGGAGGCGAGCAGAATATAGAGCTTCACACAGAGGAAAACACTGACAGGCGAGGGACCTCTGAGCCACCCAAACGTACTGAAAAAGTGTGGAGGAAGAAGAAACCCGCTAGGGCGGAGGAGAAAGGTGTGCAACCAGAAAACGAACTACAGAACATAACCAACATTCCTGCACCACCTCCCATGAAGAAAGCTTGCACCGAGAAGGCAAAAGAGGCCCATTTCGCTATCAATCCCGACGTGGATGAAGTTGTGGAAGTCATTGAGGACAAGGAAGGATATACTGTCACTGAGATGGACGACTCGACGTACATGGAAAGGCTAGCAAAGGAGAGCGCCTCAAAAAATGATCTTAGCCGCATCAATGGCATCCTTGCTAACAACATTCCCACTGTCCCAGCAAGGAAAACCAAAGGAAACAGTGCAAAGATGAAAAGGCAAGGAAAGCAGCGCCAGCCCACTCCCTCGGAGCACCGCCGCAGAAACACAAGACTAGCATCCACGACACCTCAAGAAGAACCACCTCCGACAGAAGGCACAAACTTAATTGCAGAACCCGTTTCCATTGAGTTTTCACTAGCAGAAGAGGAGGATGAGGAGAACCAGATGTTTAACACCAGTGGGCCATCTGAGCCTACGGAAATCACCAGTTAGTTCTTATGATTGACACGCTTTGCTGGAATATCTGAGGAGCAGGAAAGAAGGATACTCACAGAAATTTAAAACACCTCATGTCTATTTATAAACCCAGGATTATTGGCATCATAGAGCCGTGGGTAAGTGGCCAGAAAGCAACTCGCATAATTTCTAACCTTGGATTTGATAGATCCTTTAGGGTTGAAACCACAAGCTTTGCGGGGGGGATCTGGGTGTGTTGGAACAGCTCTGATTGCTCTGTTAAAATTGTAAATTATCACAGACAATTTATCCCATGTTGTGTTAACAACTCAACCCTGATCACGTTCGTTTACGCAAACCCCCACATCACCATTCACAATCATCTGTGGAAACACATTGTTCGTATGGGGGAAACCTTCTCCAAACCTTGGATTATGCTGGGAGACTTCAACACCACCTGCAGCCCTGCGGAAAAAAGCGGCAACACATACTATAATCACTCTGAGGCTAGGCTTTTCCAGGAGACACTGAACGCAGCTGGTCTTACCGACCTTGTCTACTCTGGCCCTAGGTTCACGTTCAAGAGAGGGATTCTGCAGCAACGCCTCGACAGGGCTGTAGCCAACCATGAATTTATACATTATCCTGAGTTATTTATGGTTGAACATCTACCGAGGATGCAATCGGATCATAATGCATTGATGGTGAAATCCCGCGCTCACACTAAGGGCACAACAAGATTCGTAGCCAAAGCCAGCTGGGCTCATGATGAGGGACTGAAATCTTTGCTAGAGCAAGCAGGGATACATCGACAGATTTCATAACGGCTTTGGGCAAGGTCAAACATACCATTACCCAGTGGGACATGAAACAGACCACTGAAAAGAAAAGGAAGAAGACTGTGCTTATGAGGAACATTATGAAGCTTGAGAAAGAGCTGGCCTCATGCTACAACCCGATCACCGATGGCATCTATACGGACATGAAAGCCGAGCTTGATCTTATGCTGAAAGAAGAGGAGGAGGTATTGAAATTGAGAAGCCATATTAACTGGCTCAAAAGAGGAGACTGTAACACCAAGTTTTACAATACTTACGTCAAGCAACGCCAGAGGAGGAATACTGTCACCTCGCTGCAAGACCAGGCAGGAGAATGGATCGCCGATGACAACGAACTCCAAAACCTGGTGCGCAACCATTTTCTAAACCTACTCTCTGAACCGGTTCCCAACAGAAATGGAGCCATAGCCGCGATCCCTGGCCACTTTAAGAAACTAACTGAACATCAGAAGGAGCTGATTGCAGCAGCGCCCACTGAAGCTGAGTACGCGGACATCCTCAAGAAGGTCAATCCTTACAAGGCAGCAGGTCCGGATGGGATTAATGCCTTGTTCCTGATCCATCATTGGGACTTTGTAAAGAAGTCTATGTTAATGACAGTACAAAGCACTTTGCGTGGAGATCCCCTTAAAGATGAGATGTGCAACGCCACGATGGTCCTTATTCCCAATATCTTAGACCCTACTAGTTGCGACCATCTGCGCCCCATATCCTTGAGCAATCTTAGCCTCAAACTCGTATCTAAGATCGTTGTGGAACGGTTAAAGGCTCATTTACCTGAATGGATATCTCAAGAACAAAGTGATTTTGTTCCCGGACGCCGTATCTCGGATAATATAGTCCTTACCCAGGAGATCATCCACATGATGAAAAGGAAGCAGGGAAAGAAGTATATGGCCATTAAAATTGACTTATCCAAGGCATACGACAAGCTTGCTTGGTCCTTCATCGCTGACACTATCCAGAAGTTGGAGCTCCCAAACAACATAGCCAGCTACATTATGAATTCCATCATGACCGGACAGTGTGAGGTTCTCTGGAACGGCGAGAAGTCCCAACCTTTCAAACCTAGTCGTGGACTCCGCCAAGGAGACCCCTTGGCTCCTTATATTTTCGTGTTGTGTATTGAGCGACTAAGCCAAATGATTCATGCCCTTGTTCAAAGCGGAGAATGGACACCAGTCAAGCTCAGACGACAGGGGACCATAGTGTCCCACTTGTGTTTCGCTGATGGTTTGATCCTTTTTGGGAAAGCTTCTTGTGCTCAGATGCGTACAATCAAACAGTGTTTCCATCAATTTGAAAAGGCATCCGAGGAAGCAATCTCAATAGCTAAAACCCAGGTCTTCTACGCCCGAAGTGTCCATTGTACAAGCAGAACTCAAATTAATAGAGTTCGCAGATTCAAGGAGACGGATGATCTGGGGAAATATCTTACAGTTCCCATCATTCATAAGAGGATAACCAGGAAGACGTATGCTGGATAGGATAGAGAATACCATGAACGGATGGGCTATAAAATCCTTATCACTCGCTGGAAGATGCTGCTTGGCCAAGTCCACCCTTGAGGTGATTCTGACCTACACAATGCAAACTGCAGTACTTCCTCTCACTTTCTGTGACCGCATCGATAGTACCGTTAGGAGGTTTATCTGGGACAGATGCTGCAAGAAGAATCCCATGTCCCTAGTGGCCTGGGACAAAGTAACCAGTGCAAGAGGTGATGGAGGACTTGAACTCAAAACTATGAGAGAGTGGAACTACGCCCTCATTGCAAAAACTGCTTGGGAAGTGGCCAATAACCGGAGGACCACCTGGTGCAATTTCATAAGGGGAAGGTACCTCAAGCACTCAACAGGAAGTGGAAGCAATCTCTCTAGTCTTGCACATGCCATATTGAAATGCAAGGCATTTATAGATGACAATCCTACCTAATAATACGCAACGGACACACCATCAACTTCTGGGAGGATACTTGGGTGGGAGCCGGGATCATTCTCAAATCCAAAGCTTTGCACCCAATACCTGAAGTGTTGGCAGATCTCTCACTTGCTAGTGTCGTCCTGGATACAGGAGGATGGGACACCGAGTTCTTGAACCATTGGCTCCCAAAGATGGAAGTGGCTCAGATCCTGAAGTTGGAAACACCATCGAACACTAACCAGGACAACCTGGGTGTGTGGACTGCCACACACAATGGACAATTTTCTATAAAATCTGCCTATAACCTCATGCACAGCCAGTGTAACATCCACATTGAGGGAGAATAGAATGCAATCTGGAAGACCCAAGTGGCCGCCAAAGTCAAGTATTTTTCTTGGATCACCTCCCATGAGGCGTTGCTTACCAACAAAAGAAGGGTACAACAAAATCTTACAACAAGCAGCATGTGTGAACGGTGCAAAACCGATGAGGAGACCTTAATTCACACTCTACGAGACTGCCAGTTATCCAGGGAGGTCTGGACACATCTTTATAGTGACCACCTTCGACCCAATTTCTTCCAGATGAACCAGCGCAGCTGGATCACCAACTGCTTGAAACAGGGCGAGCAGCAAGTACAAACTTTCATGATAGCTGTGTGGCACCTCTGGAAAGCGAGGAATTCATCCATATTCGAGAACCAACATCTCTTGGTTTGCCTTCTGGTGCAGAGAATTAAGCATGATTTGTCCTTGATGGGCCGTGGAGTTCTGAACAATCCCTTTCCAAGGCAAGGTCTATCAGAACGTACTTGGAGCAGACCCCGAAATGGGATAGTCAAGATCAACACGGACGCGGCTTGGGACAAGTAGAAATCTGCAGTAGCTATTGTTGGACGGGACCACAAGGGTGGTTGGGTCGGCGCACACATGAGGAAGATACACTCTAATTCAGACTTGCATGCTGAGCTTGTTGCAGTAGACATAGCCTTGGAGATTGGCATTCGATCTGGAATAGAGAAGGCCTGCGTTGAAACTGATTGTAAGGTGCTCGCAGAAATGATACACTCCAATGCTAAGGAAAATCCCTGCTTTGTTGTCATGCTCGAGCGAATCCAACAAAGATTACTCACGCACACACAGTGGGAGGTTATCTATGCACCAAGATGTTGCAACAGATTGGCCGACTTCATGACCAAAAACCATAAAAAACAAACCATGAGTTGCTTTACTTTTGTAAGGCCACCAGATTGGCTCTCAGCCATCCTCGTTGAAGAGTCTTGTAATGGTAATAGTACTACCAAGTTTATTATTCCTGAAAATCTGTCAGTTTGTAACACCTTCCCCTATTGGCTTGCAAGAGGAGGGCAAGATGAATAAATAGTCTCCTGACTTCCATAAAAAAAAGTTGATATTAACCTGTTAAATGTAAAAAGGTACATTAAAAAATAAAAAGGATGAAACTTGCACGTAATTGGTTTAATTTAGAGTTTCATGAGCATAAATATGTTTTAATGGGCCTTGAAACCCTAATATGAGTAAATGAGACTATTAATGGCTTTAATTGATCAATTTCATGATTAAAGTTGAGAAAAGATAATTCTAAGCTATTTTGAGAATAAGAGTTCCTAATTGTGGATAAATACCCTTGATGTAGCAATTAGGGTTTTCTAATGAATAAAAGGTAGAATTAATGACAAATAGAGTTTATATGTGACTCAGACCATAATGAACTATGAATTGATGTTAAATGAGCATAATGATCTTGTCATGGATTAAAAGGATAAAAATAGTATCTTTAATGTAAAAGAGGCATAAGGGACTTAATTGTGCCTTAAATCGAAATTAGGGTTATATGTTGTTAAAAGATAACCTTAATATCTTTCGTGAAGAATAGATGAGATAAATAGGGTTTAAAATGGTAAAAGATGAAGGGAAACCCTAATTGCAATGGAAACCCTAAAAGTAAACTAGAAACCCTAGGAAGCGAGCTAGGTTTAATAGATCTTGATGGCATGATCAATAATAAGGAATTGTATGATTATTTCAGGATCTTGTTATGTGTGCTTTCTTGATTGGATTTCCTACTTGCATGGAATATTTCTATCTCAACTCATCAAATAAGGTATGTGGTTATGCTTATGAATAATCGCTTTAGTTTCACAGCGATTCCCGACTGTTTTATCGGTTGCTTGAGAATAACTGTTGGATGCCTATTTATTTCATGCAACTATAAAGTGACTATAATTATCACTATAAATGTATATATAACTGTCTTAGATCCGGGTCCTCCTCTGTGGCTTTGCAAAGGCTAAAAAGGGTAACCTAGAGCAAGGTCTAGGCTATCATGAGTTAGAAATTGGGCTACCTACGTGTAGTGCCATGAGACTCTTAGCTTACCATGAGTTAAGGAGTGGACTACCTACGGGTAGTGCCATGTGACTCAACCCTAGAAACTGATTCACCTGTTAGGTGGGATCATGAGGGGTTTAATGGGGATCTACCATAAGGAAGGTAGCATCTAGGTCCACTGCAGGGACAATGCAGAGGATACAGTACACATGGATCGCACATTTATATTTAAAACGTAAAGTTTCTTGTCAAATTGTAATTGACTGCAATACGTTGCTATGGATAATTGCATGATTATTGTTTCCCCCACATACCAACTTTATGCGGACCGACGTTTTTTTTGTCGGCGTTTTAGGTACAAAGCCAAAAGGACAAACAATAAATCGTCATATTGTGAAATACATGAATTAAATTACAAGGAGGATTAGTTAGAGTAGATTTCATATGTGGATAGAAGTTTAGAAATCCAACTTTTCAAAAGGTATGTAAAAAGTTTATTTTATTACAGCTTTTCAGTATAGTCTGGTAGAATTTAATAATTGTTATTGATTATTTGTCAAACCTTTGATCTGGGGCTCTGACCTCTCGGTCTCCCTTAATTGGGGGTTACCGAAAGATGGGGTCGTTATATACCCTCTCATGTTGAGGAGTGGAAGAGGATTTCATGTATATGCACCATCCTAATAGAAGGAATGATTTCTCATGGAAGATCAATCCATTTTTTTTGGAAGGATCCCAATATATTTAAGCATGAATCATCATAGTGCAACAAGACCAAATGTACCAACACCAGGGTCCTCATAAATGTGAGCATGAGAAAGGCTCAAAGTAAGAGGATGACTTGAGATATTCTTGGGAAATTTCTTGAGAAAACATGTGCAAACTTTGAGAAATCAGACATGAAGTTGTAAAATATGGAAGCTTAATTAGGAGTTTGGAGGCTCAATAGTCGCATGTGGCATCAGATGTTACACACCTAAACAAACCTTCTCAAAAAGGTTTTCTAAGAATAATGAACAGACACACTAGAACCAACAAGACAAGAGAATTTCATTCTATGGAAAGAATGGGTGTGCCATTGGTGTTGAGAGAGAATGTACTAAAAAGTACACTCTTGATCTGCATTTCGTGTGACACATGCAAACATTTGAGGCAAAACCCTTGCATTTTGATGCTTGGATGAATGGACTATGGAATGACATATGTAAAGAGGTGAGAGTTCCACCAATTATCAAAACCATAAAGAGAACCAAAGAAATTGCAGTTACACAAAGTTTTCAAGGTGTTTCATTTGAAGTTCCCCCAACACAATAACTACCTCTGTGGTTCAAGAAGAGATGCCCACACAAAAAGAGTAGGTAGAAGTTCCAATGCATGGTGGAACAGACACGACCAATTAGGAGGCATCCATGTTTGAGAGACAACCAATTCCTACTGATCCAGGTTCCATTGTAGTGTAGGATGATCTATGTCTAAACTTTGGGGAGGAAACCCCCAAGCAATCGTATTTCCCTTCATATAGGCATCCTATATCTCTACCGTGAGTCACCATTAACATAGACAAAACTCATACTATAGACATCCTAAAGGCAAAGAACAAGGATGAGAAATTCAAGGAATTCTTGGACATTTTTTGCAAACTCCACATCAACTTTCCTTTGATGCAGGATGTTGAGAAAATTCCTGCATATGGGAAGTTCCTAAAACAAATCATCAAGAAAAGAAGCACTTTAAAAATTCAAACATTATCATCATTGATGACGTTGTTAGTGCACTGATCTAGAGATGACTACACAAAGAAAAAAGATGCAAGATGTTTGAACATCCCTTTCTCTATTGGTATAATTAAGTTTGAAGAGGCACTCTCTAATTTTGGGGTGAGCATCAACTTGATGCCTATTGCTACTTTTAAAAGACTTGGACTAAAGGATCCCACCAAGACTTGCATGACAAAATAATAGAAGATGATTCTATTGTTAGACCATAGGAAAAAGTGATTAATAATTTTTGAAGTAATTTGATGATACATGATGAGTTTTTTAGTGTGCACTCATATATTAAAGTCATTAATACCAAACTTAAAGTCAGTGGCACTGGCACATCATTAACTGAGTACCCATATTCTAATAGTAAAATGTCGATACCACTTACCACATGTAGTGCCTGGACCCACTACCCTAGGATCTAGTAGAGTTTCAGGAATGATGACTGGCCCTACAGACCACCACTGGTCTTAATTGTGTGCTTTGTGTATACCCACGTGAAAGCCGGGGTCAACTTCCCGACTGGTCACACATCCTAGTACTACTCTAAACTGAGCACACTTAACTATGGAGTTCTTTAGTGATGGGATCCCAAAAAAGGAGGTGCACCTTGGTGATATAAGTGGACCAATCATTCCTTATACAATCATTTTATCCGAGGCCTCAAATCCTAGGACGTTTCATCAAGGCTCAATTATATGGCCTCATAATATCACCCCATTTTAGTGTAGACCCAGAATGGCTCATGGACACACAACTTCTGATCATGAAATACCATCTCTATGGAGGCTACATCACCATGGACAACACTTTCCAACTTGCCTGGACCGCACGACTCAAGACTGGCATGCCACATGCCCACGTGGGCCCCACCTACTAGAGGGGTTATGGCTCTGATACCATTTGTAATGCCTGGGCCCACTAAATGATGAATGGTCCCACAGACATGGTCAACTTCCCAACTGGTCATCCATCCTAGTACTACTCCAAGACAAGAAAACTTAACTATGGAGTTCTTTAGTGATGGGCTCTCGGAAAAGGAGGTGCACCTTGGTGAAATGAGTAGTCCAATCATTCCTTATAAGATCATTTTATCTGAGCCCTCAAATCTTGGGATGTTACACCACAAGCTGGTGGCACCAAACAAAACATAAAGGGAAGCATAATTTCTTTTAATGAAGGGACACGAAAATACCAGTGTCACCTACCCCTCATTGATACCAATGACACATTTATTTTATTTTTACTAACCCCTTGATGCATGACTGCAATGAAATTTTGGTGGTATCAACCCAAATTAGTCTCACTGAGATAAGGGAGAAGCAAGATATGTAGGATCCAATATGAAAATTGAAGCTGCGTGAATCTAATGTTGATAAACAAACCAATATGTGGATTCTGGAGAGTCAGTACCACTAAATCAAGTGAGTATCACCGACTCAAGGCAGTACCACCAACAATGTGGATTTACAAGTTGGAACCTTTAGTGATCAAATCCATCAGTATTAGTGGACAATACTAAGAGCACACAGATGGGCAGCTGTTAGTACCACCGAGTTGGAACCCACTAAGTGGGTTCATGTTACTACCACCGAGTTCCAAGTTGACGCCACTAAATTTGTACTAATGGACATGTATCCTCCTATATAAGGAGTAGGGTTCATTTAGATTTCTTACATATTAGGTGCTTCTTACTCAGACACTCTTCCTTGAGATTCCCCAATCTCTTCTTCATCAAGAAACTGCTACATTGATCTCTCATCCTCTCTCTCTTTTCTTCGTGATGGTTGGAAAGGGAACTCAACATGAGGCATATTCTTTAGAAGAAACTTTGCCCCATCTCATCCCCAAGCTATATTTGCCTCATAGATGATGAGAAAAGAAAAAGATACATCAAGATTGCAAAGCATGGATTGTAAACCACTTGTTACAGGGCCTTCATCAAGCATCTTGGCTTCACGAACAACCTGTGTAGGGTGCATGTAGGTCAACACATGGATTCCAAATACCCAAGCTTACACTAGAACTTTTGGCATCCTTGGAAGTGCTCTTCTTAACACAACACACCTGCGACAACAAATGGGAGGATAGTAGGGTTTAGTTCAGGCTCTACAATGCCACCCACCATCTTACTTTGAAAGCTCTCAATGCCATCTTTGGGTGGGAAAACCATAGATCAAGGTATTAGAATGTATCTAGCCTACAAGAGTGTCAACCGATGCAAAGGTCAGATGAAATTACTCCAGCGTCACTGACATTGATCACCTCTTTTCCTACTTTCTTCTCCAATTCCTAATGAGCATTTTGTTTTCTAGATCCACTCAGGGATTGAAGAAGGTCCTCTCAATGGACCTAAATGTGCTCTGGTAAGTCATCTCACTAGGGAATAAGAAGGTCAACCTAGGTGCATTGTTCCTCGGATATACTCAATGGTCAAACACAAAAGAGGGAGTTCCCCATCCACTATGGTGGTCTCATCACTAGACTTGCCATACACTTCAATCTTGATATCACCAATTTTCATCCAGTATCATCAAAGGGAGATTCATATTGCATGCATTAATGCAATCATAAACTCTGTAACAAGTATGGATATTGCATTCATGCCATCTCCAAATTAGGTATACGAGAAGCCCAAGACCCCATCTTCAATATCATAGATCTTAATCCCCCAAGTTTTCTATATGATGATGTGAGAGACATAGACCAGGAGGAGGAGGACGCTAGTGAGGAAGCCAACAAGTATGACAAAGGCAAGGTTGCAGTGGTAACTACTATACCAACTCGGACTTGTAGGAGGCCACACCATACACCACATGCCTATGACACCTCTTCTTCTTCCCTGACTCTATCACAGGATAACCCATATTCATTTGAGGGCATGTATAACATGCTCAGCAACTTATAGATGGGTCAACTTTAGTATTAGGAGACGATGACTCAGCTCTCCTTCCCTTAAGAGAGTATCTTACACATTCAAGAGAAGTATTCATGCATCAACAAGCAATATTTGCCAATGCACACCTTCTCTTCAGCAATTAGGAGAACTTCCACCAACACCAATAACACATGGAGTACACACAACAACCTCTATACAATCACTATTGGAGTTAGATGCACTTACCTGATTACCAACATCCACCACCCATGTCATCTAACCAACCACAATTCACCAACACATTCTATATGGACCCAAATATGTTTTGCGGAATGTTCTACCCCATGGACCTGATCATCTGGTACACATGTTCCATGTCTGAGTTTGCTTTCAAAAATGACGACAATGTCTTATTCATTATTAGGGAACTATATAAAGGGATTTGTCTTACTTAATCTTATCTTGCATCTATCTATCTTTCTCTTTTGTTTTTGCATCTTTTTTTGCATCATTGGTTCTCTTTTACATCTTATATAGTTCATGTTGTTTTCATATCAACGTTCCTTTTCTTGCATACATAAAAATCTATATAGTGTAAAAGTGGTAGATAAATTCTCACATTAATCAATTGAAGAAATGGTATATGTGTACCCTTATCCATTAAATAAAATTCTCTTGTTTAACAGTACACTACATGAGGAATTGAGTGGATTAGTCAGTTTAGAAACTTACGTGGCAAACATTATATCTAATTCTACCCTTGAATTTTTAATGAATATAGTGTTTGAAACAAAACTAACCAAGAATTAGCATGATATTTTATGATAATTCAAGAACAAATTTTGGATCAGCCCAACACGTGTTAATAGAAGTGAGATGTATCATGGTTAGGAAGATTGTATATCTTAGTCACTTGATCTCATCTACTTCCATTTCATGCCATCACCACCATAGACTTCATACATTATTCAAGTCATTTTTCCATTTGATTACATGTAATCATGATAGGAAGCATGTAGTTTATACTTGCTTAAAAAAAACTATAGTTGTAGGTATAGCTCATTCATATAGGTTTATTTACATAACAAAGTTCATGTAGTTGCATTTTGCATTGCATAATTCATAAGGGTGTAATTGATGATTTTTCCATCAAGTCTAAATGCAAAGTTCAAGAGAGTGATATATATATATCCTTACTCCTTATCAAATTTGTAAAAGTCCATAGCTTATATACCATTTTGTATGGATAATAAAGTGAAAAAGAAAAGAAAAAATGCAAAAGAATATGAAAAAAAGAAGAAAAAGAGAAATAAAGAGGAGACTAGAGAAAAAGGAAAAACATAATCATATCTCTCTTGTATAAGGAATAAGATTGTGGAATTCAATGTTAAATCACCTTCCACATCCACTCTTCTCTTGGATGAGGCATCCACAACATCCATGATTCCACCAGATACTGTAGGCATAAGGACACATTTAGTTTCATTGCATCCATCATTTAGGTACATCATTTTATCCTTTCCATAAATGACTTGGATTATGTGTGATTCGTATTATCATTTCATCCATTCCATCCACCCACCCACTTCTCTACATGGTAGGCCACCAACAAAGATTTATTCTCTTTTTGCAATTATATTCAGGAGACTACATCCATATTAGATATTTTTTTGAATAAAATAATGTAGATAGAGAGTTCTCATGACATCCTCGACATATCTTAGACTTTCCATAATATCTCTATGCATTGTTTTACCTACGTGTTTAGTAGTCTAATTTTGATGTATTTTTTCATAATTTGTCACTTGTATAGTAGATATTTTCTCCATGGTTGGAGCTGGATATGTTTGGGTCTATTACATCAAGTATACTTCACATGTGTGTGTCTCTTTTGACTATTTCAAACAAATCCAAAGCACTATTGAGCAAGGATGAGCAACATTGAATCTTAGGGTTTTTATGCACATGATTTCTCTACCAAGTTTAGGGCTACTTTAGGAATACTTCATTAAGATCTATATCATGATTATGTGTTTCATGTACATTTTTCTGAAATTGTCTAAAGTAGCTCCTATGCATCCATTGTATGCATATTTCATGTTTTTGGCTAAAAATTATTTTACTTTATGGTTGTGTTATACATTGTTTGCTTAATTGCAGACAAAACTCACATATAAACTAGAAGAAGTCATTAGCACCGAGTTAACTCAGTGGCATAGACATGAAAAGAAGACAAATAGACAACATAAGAAGAAGAATTCAGAATAAAAAAAAGAAGAAGCTTTAAAGAAATCTTGGTACCGTAGAATCATCTCATCAGGACTGAGATCACAAGCCCTAAATCATATTAAAGTGGCAAGTTGGTACCAATTGACTTCCAAGTTGGTGTCATATTTAACAAGGAAACATCCAACATGTTTTTGCACAAGTTGTGCTTTTCCCTTCCTTTACAAACCCAATAGGTAGACACAAATCACATCTCCAACAGGCCATTCCAATGACAATTTTTTGGAGGGACTAGAGTCCAAGGAGAAAGAGACAAAGAGGCATGGAGCAAGGTGCATCCAAAGGAGTAATTTGGTGACTACAACATTGTCAAGCTGCAATGTCCTTCAGAGAGTATCAACCTTGCACCATGTTTTAGGAGTTTTCTATGGCTTTCTACTCCTTTCTCCATTTTCTTGCATTCCATTCATTCTATGTTGAGCATGATTGACTAAATTCTGATTCTTTAGGACCCTAGAATATCTCGGTGTTGACTATATGCATGTTTATATTTAATTGAATATAATTTATCTTATACTATCAATTTTCAAAGAGATTATTCTTTATTGCCTAATCTATGCTTGATCACCATGAGTATATGATAGATAGTTAAATGCTATGAAAATTGCATTAATATTTGAAAAAATTATTATCTTCATGGTCAATAACATGCTATGAAATATGATTAAGAACTATGAATTATTTGTCCAGAGAGGGATCATATAATTTATTTTTCTATATTAATGTTGTAAAAGTGGGTTTGATATTAGGCTATATAGTTTGCTATGCTGCAGAAGTAGGTATTACAAGATATAGCCTCTTTATCCAAATAAGAAAAAAAATTTGTATTAATCACTTTTAATGTATGCATAGATTGTGCCAAAGTGAAAGTGGTATCCTTGAGAATCCACTAATATGATCTTCCATCTACTGTACTTTCCACAATTTTTATGGTTTACTCACCCAAGAAACTCTTTTCTTAGTCCCAGCTGATCGAGTTTAGTAAGTACTAGTCACTAGTAATCCCAATACCCAAAGTTCAATATTCAAGCCTCTTAGACTCCCTTCACTACTCGGACACATACACTTGTGTTTAGCATGCACATTTAAGTGATGTCAAGTGGCATTCAACTTAGGAAGTTGTGGAAAAGGAGCAATCGTTGGAGATGAAGACATATGCATCATACTTCATATCAAAATTTTTTTATTGATACATGATTTTCATAATAAAATATGATGGTGGTTGTGATGTAAGCTTTAATAAAAAAATTGTAGATTTTCAAAATGACAATACTAGAGACATTCTTTTTCAAAAGAAATAATTAATATTCTATATATCCATAAGATATATCCCATTAGCATTTAAAATGGAACATGTACAATTTAAAATGATACAAATGATTTTTTTAATCATATGAGGTTAGGTCTAGTAATGTTGGATATACTTTGAAAATTTGTGAAACATTGTCTATCGAGAGGATCACTCAAGCTTCCCTTTGAAAACAATCAGATGGTGAACCTTAAAGAAGTGATGATAAACAACAAAGTCCTACGAATACAAGAACACACAATCAATATGTATAACTTTTGAGCTCATCCACACACATTTATTTGGATAAACACAAAGAAAAACAAAAACTATGGTTTCATATTATTTTAGAAACCATGTAAAATCATCGTTGAATGGGTTAGTAGGATAGTTGTTTTGCCACCACAATTATAAGAAAAATGAGGTAAACCCTTTAAGATTCATCAAGGGAGTTGATAGGGTAGATGGAAACTAGAGAATCCAGCAAAGGCACTTGGTTATTCATGGGGACGGTGTTATGCAACCCATGACACCCTTTCTATATATAAAATTATGACATTCATTGTATTTTTTTGTTTTCTTCTAATTGAAACTCACATGCTTGACAAAAAAATGAAAATAATAATCAATCCCTTTCAAGTGAAAGGTTAGAAAGAATAATTAAATATAATAAATCATCATCTTCGGGTGCTTGTATCATCACACCACTTGGGTTTTGAAAATAGGGGAGGAAGAGATATCATCACATTGTCATAGTCTATACCTTCCTACCTTATTAATCATTGATTGATATGGGATGTTCTCCTTATTCAAATAGACAAGGGATTCACTCTAGAGGAAGTCTAAGGGAGTAGTAAATGCATCTTGGTGAAAACCAAGGGACTTGGTGCTGTTGACTTTTGGTAGCAACCTCCACGTATATATGAACCTTGAATCCTAATCTTGGGTAGGTTTCGTGAAAAACTTCCTTTTCTCATATCCATCCAACCTTTGTAAATGGTGGATGGGGGTGCACTTATAGTTTTTTGGGGGTACACTATTGTTTGGGTTTTATTTGTTATCTTCTCTAAGAAAGGAGGTGGATGGAACACAATTAGTTATGGGATAGATAGATAGGAACTATCTAGACACTTAAATGTTAACTCGGGTGACCTTGATCTAGGTGAAAACATGGGGTGTACATTTTTTGAACGTCCTACTTCTGGACTCTTCTAGAACATTTAGTAATGTGGATCTAACCATTCAACATGAGATGGGTGTGGAATGCATGGTGCATTTCTAATAGGAACCCTAATTCTAGAGCATTCCAAAATGTTCTGAGTTGACAGAGATGGACAAGTCAATATGGGTGATGTGGGGGAATGGGGGAATGGCTTTGATTTTCTTTCCACCATCTTGATTCTCTTGATCATGGATTCTAGGTGTCTTTTTATGGTCCTTAAGGATGACAAAGGGGTGGGGAATGCATCTATATGTGCCCCTCCAAATTTGTTGATGTGTGCAGGGGACTATGGCATGAGACCACACTGGGTTTTCATCCTAGTGACAACATCAACAAAGATTGTCCAATGTGTAACATCCATGAATTGGACATTCATCCGAGGAATTGGCCTTCAAATTAAGTAATATTTATATTCAAATATCATGAAAATGACATCTAATACAAAGGTATATGTAATCATTTTTTGTTGATTCAATTAGTGACTTGTTTGTGGAGCTGATCATTAAATCATATCTCAATATTTGATCTTGGAACTATCCATACTTCTTGTGTTTAATGGGTTATGTTGAGTATTGCATTACAATTGTATTCTTTGTATCTTGGCATCTCTCAAGGTATAACTAGTAGAATAATAACTTTGATACTATTTTTAACTCATTCTCTATGACCGTTAGTTCCTCCTGGCCAGCTTTGCATAATATTGTTTATGCCCATAGTTTTTATCATTAAAACTATTTTATTACCAAGTTTGACCATATAACTATATTTGTATCATTGATCTTCCTAATTGACATTTGTCACAATTTTACTCATTAGTCAATCAAATTGGGAAAAATCAAGAACTACAAATCAATAGTCTCAAGATGAGGCTTGGAAAATGGATGGTGAATTTGGTCATGGTAAGGATTGGAGTCTTGAGACTAGTATACAATCAATTTTGGTCATTTATGTTGGTTTGTTAACACTATATTTGGGGTGATGTTGGTTCCAATCAAAATCATAGAAGGAGTAGGATTTATTTCTCATTTGAGAAAGACTTATAAAGAGTGATAAATGACTCACTCGTGAAATGCTTTTGGTATACACTCTTAGCATGGGCTTATAAAATGGGAGGGGATGAATTTGTGAGGCTAAAAATGCATTTTTATGGGGTAGGAGAAACCAAATTTAGTAATTTGTGATGACTCATGGACTTTTGAGGCAAACATGGTTTGAAATTTCTTATAGTATCACATAATAGAGTTGAAAAATAACATTCTAGGTCAAGCAATCTAACCTGAGTGGGTTATAGTGTGCATCGTGCGTGGCCAACTTGTGTATCCGATTAGTAGTCGGACCTAGGTTGGGGCTGATCTGAACCGTTCCCTAATTGGGGGGATTTTTCAAGACTCATTACCTTTTAGGGATCCTATTAGATTCATGCCCCTTCCCTAACAACATATAAAAACATCCCAAACATAGAGGTACCCTTATATCTTTAGATATCTTTCCCATCATGATTGTTACTAACACCTTGTTTGAGAATTAGAAGGTAGATAGTCTTCTTGACTTATTTTAGGGACACGTAGAGTGCACATCTTTAGTTTCTCTTTTTCTTTACTATCTTGAATTTGCCATTTTCTCCACTTATGAGTTGTACACTGATGCTAGGGTAGACATTGAATAATTGACCAAGGTTGGGTGTCTACATCCTTGTCCATTTGAGACCAACCTATGGAAGCACTGGAAGCAAGATCTAAATAAAGAAGATAGGGGTCTTCTTGATGATATTCACCTATAAGGATTATTTGATCTCTCCTATTTCTTGGTGGAAATGGAGCTGAGTGATGCTATTCAACTTTGGGACCCGCCCATCAAAACTTGCATCTTGGCCAAGCTTTCATAACTCATACTTTAGAAGAGATTGCATACATCACCTGAATGTTGTCTCATGACAAATGGTCTACTTCGTGCATCCAAGATTTTCAAACACCCCTATTGGCTAGTTTCTTATCTAGTTGCGATGACAAATATGACTTTTTAATGTTAGAGAGATTATTTGGTGCAAATGAGGCCGTTATGGGAATTCTTGAAGTATGTCCTACACCCTCAAGCGTGATGTGACTTCTAAGGGCGTCTAACATAATTACAAATTGCTTTATTTATGAGGACATTTCTTATCATTTTTAGGAGCATGTTTCTATAGAGATGCTTCTAACTGTGGAGGTTGTTCTTTAGGGTGAGTGC
This sequence comes from Alisma plantago-aquatica, assembly GCA_963693085.1. Lineage (NCBI taxonomy): Eukaryota > Viridiplantae > Streptophyta > Magnoliopsida > Alismatales > Alismataceae > Alisma > Alisma plantago-aquatica. The sequence goes on along the minus strand of OY856414.1, from coordinate 742,005,440 downwards.
ATTAATCCCTTTATTTTATTAGAGTTTTTCCAATGTTTGACCATTGCAAAAGGTCATGGTTTCATAGAAGGCATAGTTATTTGTCCATGTATAGATAAGGTTGGCCATTAATCTAGGATGTTTCATATTTAAACAAACTTTTGTGAGAGATTCCAGTGTTGTGAATGTTCACAATAGTTCTTCCAACATACTCAATGTTGGGATTCCTCAAGATCCATGTTAGCTGGCATGCTGATTGGACTTTTAGACAAACTATTATATCTATTGACATTGGGTGGTTGGTGGTCATGTTGAGTCACACTCTTTAGTAATGGATGGGTACTGTAATCTCATCCTTATCTAGGAAATAGGTGTTGTTCACCTTATAACCAGCTAGGATACTCCATCAATTTGGGAGGCATCAGGTGGACCATGGTGTATTGGATGATTTCTTCCAATTAAATAGATCTCCAAGTTGGTTGATATTTACCAATGTTAGAGCCGTCCTTCATTTTGTTACAGGAGGCCTACTCCCATTGGTAATTCTATAACAGGGGGAGGGTAAGAGATGCATCACTAATAGTGGTCATGTTTGGTAGTTACCCATACTAACAAGGGTGACTAGCATGAAGGAGTAGATCGTTAGTTTTGTTTACTTTATCTTCTTCTATTTCGTGTTATCATCATATAGTTGCACTGATAAAATATCTTAATGAAAATGCTATATTTTTCTTTTGGATGAATCACTTGTACATCAAACATTTGACTTCGTGAAATGTAGCTTATTTTCATCTAAGGGATCTAAATTCGTGTAGGTAAAAATAGACCTTTCACTTAGCAAGGAAACCAATGAGGACATAGAATGGGACTGATATATGGTCGTGGTCATGTGAGTATGTGTGTATGGATCATGCCTACTTTCGTCCATCAGTCCCACAACTAATATGCCTTCCATGTATTGTGGGTTTCGATAGGGGTGTATGTCCTTTATTTGTTGTGTTTTTGCATAATGAGTGTTTTCTTCAAGGGGAGATAAAAGGATTGGTGCCACACTAGATATAGAAAACTATTTCCCTATCGGTTTGGACCAGTTGGTGGTCTCTTTATGGATTACAATCAATGACAAGAATTTTTCATAGTGTTTTATATCAACCTCAATTGGTTTTTTGACAATTGGTACTTAAATCCTCATGAAGAAGGTTGGTTCCTCACTTGTTGTTAAAGTCATGTGAAATTCTAGTTATAATCTTTGATAGTTGATTGGTTGTGTTTCCATAAGTAAATATGTAGAATAGAAGTTCTCAGTGACTTAAAATGAGGTGAGGTTATGACATGCAAAATTCATGGGGATTGTAAATATTTGAACCTCATATTGTTTGAGTTATGAAGATATGGAAACATTGTCCCTATCCATGCTCATGCGGATGATATTGGTTATATCACCCTATCTTTTCTTCAAACTCATTGGGTGTTGTATGAGGTGAAAGATTGACCTTGCTCAGATGAAGGTTAGATATACCAATATAGAACTCCTTTGTGGGAGTATTTTAAATGGATGGGACTCATCATTTCCATATGAAGTGGAAATTTGATCTCTTTTTTTCTACCCATCAAATATTGTCTTTGACACCAATATTAGATGTGCAATCTTATTTAAGTAATGTCTATTCTAATGAAATTGATTAGGGGATTTTTTTAACCAATTCTTTATTATGAAGTGATGATCCTAATGATGACAGTCAATGAAATTTTTTCCACAACTTCAATGTTCATACTTGTTCGATGACCCATGATTATCCCCATGTTATCTGTAAAGGGACAAATTATATTGTTTTGGGATGAATGCAGTTTCCCTTTCATTATCAATAGTACCTCTTAAAGTGGTTGACTTACTTGGTAATTGATAGATGTCTTTGTCCATATCTTGGAGTTTCATGCCTCCACTAATGTAATCCTCATGTATGATGTATGGTCACTCCTATTTAATGTAAATTTTCCCTTGGTGTCAGGTATGAGGTACATATGTAGCACCAAGTCACCTTCATGATGGTGTCGAGGATGACTTCATTGAGAAGGATTGGGAGATCCACCATTGATAATGTTATGCATCATACAAGGCATGGAGATATTTTTTCAATTTTTTTGAGAGGATATACACGGTCTAAGACCCAAATTGTCTTGAGGATGTTTTCTTCTTGGAGTATGTCTAAGGAAGGAACTTTGACCTTGATTGGTAAAACAACCTTGGTCCCTTAAAAAAGGTGTAGGGTGTATCCCCAAACGAAGTATAAATGGATATCTCCCTATGAAAGTGGGCCTCAAATAATATTCCGCTTGTGATTTTGTCATCATGTACATTAAATATGATCGTTGATATCTACTCATATTTGGGAGCCCGTTGATTGATACTAAAGATCATTCATCAACATTGAAGCTAGAACCTTACCATTACGACTTCAGATAGACTTTCTTGACATCAAAGTGTTTGAGAGTCTCAAGGGTCCTTTCCAGGAACATGTTTTCTTCATAGTGTATCAAAAAAGTGGTCCAACTACGTCATGAGAGGGATACCTATGAATAACCTCCTGGGACAACACTCATCAACCCTAATTTTTGTTAGATGAATAATAAACAAGTTGAGAAAATTCTATTCCACTTACGCCACTCTAAGGAAGATCCTATGGAGTTTTAAGATCTCAAGTCTATCCTTTACTTTGAAGAATAAGACTAGAAACCCATCAAACTAGAAATGAATCATCTAGCTAAAGGGATAAATTATGTCTTTGTATATGAGAAGAAAGTATGTCCAATCATTGTCAATGTAGGCCTCACTACTAAGAAAGAGGATAGGTTGTCCATGAAATTGAGAAAGAAGTAGAAAGCATTGGGATACAACATATTTTATTTGGATGGAGTGATACTAGCCTTTTGCATGCACATAATTAATATGATCAACAATTAAAAGTCCTCCATCAAGCCCCAAAGTAATTCGAACCCAATTCTAAAAGATTTCATGCTCAAGGAAGTGAAAAAATATTTCTATCCGGAATCATCTAAACCAAATCTTTAAATTAGCATGGGCCAATCTTACACAAGTGGTATTGAGAAAGGAGGCACTAAAGCTACTTTAAATGACAAGAATGAGCTTATCCCAATTTGCACCATAATTAGGTGTTGCATGTGCATCATGTTAACAAGCTCAACAATGCTACCTAGAAGGACCACTTCCCACTCCTATTTCTTGATCAAGTGCTAGAGAGAATTTCACACTAGGGGTTCTTGCGTTACTTGGATGGGTACTTTGGATTCTAATAGATTCCCATCCACCACAGCCTTAAAAAATACTACCTTCATATGTCCTTTTGGCATGTATTACCTTCATGGGATGCCCTTTGCACAAGCACACCTGTCACTTTCCAACATTGTACATCCTAAATCTTATGGACTTACTAAAATGATCATGAAAATCTTCATGACAATTTCTCTATCTTTGGAGATTCTTTTGATGCATACATGCATCATATCTATATGGCCCAAGAACATTTTGAAGAATCAAATTGATGCTTATTTAGAAAAAAAAATTCACTTTATGGTGAAGGAGGACATTATTCTAGGACATCACTTCAACTCTAGAGGCAAATATTTTGATAAGGAAAATATTACAATGATTACTGTGTTACATCCATCAACTTCTACAAATGAAGTCAGATCTCTTTTGGAACATGCCAAATTCTCTATGAGGTTCATTAATTAATTTACAATGATCACCACATCTATTTTAAATAAACTCTAAAAGTATGCGAACCTCGTCTTTCATTCCAAAACATGAAGAGCTTCATCGCCCTAAAAGAAGTTGTCATTTCTAACCCCATCCTTTGTATCCCATATTGGTCTCTTAGTTTTGAGATAATGTGTGATTCTAGAAATTACATGTAGGTGCACTTCTGGGGAAATGTGTAGCCAAGAAGAATCATGTTGTTTACTACCCCAATAAGATGTTGGATGAAGCATAGAGGAAGTATGAAATCATAGAAAAGGAGATTCTCTCTATTGTATAAGCTTTTGATGGTTCCTATCTGATAGGATCACAAGTGATATTATACATATACCATGTTGTTATGAAGTAATTAAAGTCAAAGAAGGACATGAATCCTAGGCTTATTAGGTGGATCCTACTATTACAAGAGTTTGATCCAAAAATCAAGGACAAAGAGGGAACTGAAAATGTTGTTGTTGATCATTTCAAACAATTGCACATCCAATATGGTAACCAAGTCCCTATCAATGATCATTTTCCTGACGTCTAGTTACTAATGGTAACAAAATTCACCCTGTGGTATTTTGATATTGTGAACTTACTAGCTACTTGAGGCTATCTTCTAGATTGCATCAAAAATGAAAAGAAAAAGTTTATGTCTGATGTCTACCATTACTACAAGGATGAGGCCTACATATTCAAGCTATGTTTTGACAACCTTTACCACACGTACAATTCTAATGAGGAAGCTCCTCTCATTCTTGAATGTAGCCCAAGTGGATTTCAAATGATCCCCAACAACATTGATGCTAAGGTTATTCAATGGGAATTTCGCTATCATTCTATATTCAAAGACACCATGAACTACAACATGTCGTGTGATCAATATTAGAGGACTAGAATGTCTCTATGAGTGATGTGATGACACTTCAACTTTGGAAATAAGTAGATATATTCAATGTTGGGGTGTGGACTTGGTCCATTCCCCTTCTCATATGGCTTCTCCTACATCCTTCTTGTTATTGATTGTGTTTTCAAATATGTTGAAGCAATTCCCATAGTTTCTAGAGACTCCAGGTAGTCATCAAGCTATTCATAGATATCATCTTACCATGCTTCAGAGTCCCTCACACTATTATTTTTGATGGTGGAATTCACTTCCACAAACATAGCTTTGAAATGCTTCTCTACAAGTACGGTGTCTCTCACTATGGCTACTCCATACCACCCAGAGATGTGTTGTCAAGTGCATGTTTCCAATCACTAGATTGAAGATATTCTAAGGAATGCACTTGGTAGAATGAGACGTGATTTGACATATAAGTTGAATGATGCATTGTAGTCTTATAAAACTACTTACAAGACTCAGCTGGTGACTACACTCTGTCTAGTTTATGGAAAATATTTTCATCTACCTATGGAGATTTAATATCGTGCTTGGTGGGTCATGAATTTTTATAATCATGTTTCTTTTTTGCATTTTAGATTTAGTTTTGTATATTTTTCTTACATTTCATTTGGGAATACTTGTTTTAGCTTTCACTAATTTTTGAAATTTATTTGGTACTAAATTAGTTTTATGCTTGATTTGTAGGTTGATGTAAGGAGAAGATTAGAAATCATAATCACTATTAAATTTGCAATAAAGAATATAAAGACTTGATAGAAGGAGAAGAGAAAATTTCATAACCACTCATTGCATTGTGATTAAGTAAGCCAAAATATGGAATTCTCATCCTCCAACTCAATCAATTGGAGGGAGGATCATTAAAGTCTATCCAGTTAGTAAAATGGCTCAAGATTTCACATACGATGTCAAAATAGGGTGATCAAAAGACATTGAATGAAAAATTAGATTAGTTACAAAATGAGTATATTTAATGATAATTCCAGCCCTAGTATGTGTCTTTAAGTCACTCATTTTACCAGATTTGCAAATCTACAACAAATTATTCACACCATTTGGATTATGTTAGATCAACTTGAAATCTTGGTGCCATGATGTTAAAGCACCAAAGGGACATCTATAGAATACATCTCATTACATACAACATCCATCCACATCACTCTCTTTCACCAAGGAAGGCCAGAGATGAAAATTGTTGGTTGGATGCGGAGATGTGCACTGTCGAAGGACGTGATTGAGATTGCAACTATTATTTGAAGGGTGATTTTGGAAATAACAAAGCTTTTGTTCTACATCATTACCTGCTTCATGATCTTCTTCTTATCTATTTTACCTTTGACCTTGGATATATGTATAGAGTAGTTCATCTTATTGGGCCACGGGGTTTAGCCCCACTTTTTATATGTGTAATCTTACATTCTAAAAAGTTACTTGTTTGAACTATAAGATTTGTAATTAACTGTATAATATATTTTTCATAGGTTAATTATCCATCTTATGTGTTTATTTCAATCTTATCTGTATAGGCATTGAAACCTAATATTATAATATTAGTTAATCATAGTTGAATCCTGGATATGATTGTGGAAGGGTGTCCTCTACAACGAAACATTTGGGATATATAGGTAATGAGATATTGAGCCTACGTGGAAATTTTTCCTTGTAAGATTCTATAATCCAAAAGGATATAGATTTTTTTAGCCCCAATATATAATATTGTGTTTTATTGATGCAATGTGAGGAGATGATACATAGGCAGTGGTAGTGAAACATGTCACCCCTATCATTTTACCATCATTAAAATTTTTTTCTTTCATAGTTTATTTTTTTTTAATTTATTTAGTGAACAAGAAAACAATCATGTATCTTTTTTAGATACATTTTTCTTGAATAAATATAATATCTATTTTATTCTTAAAAAGTTATCCTTTGGGTTTGATTTTTAGGTTTAGTATGATAGGACTCGTTTGCTTGTGGGTGGTGTTTTCATGCTATTATGTTGTTGAAACTAGGATTTCATATCTTAGTATATTTAAGAGTTACAAAAATACAACATGATAGGGATATCAAACATATCAAATAGATAAACTTTGATCTCCAAGAAGAAAAAGAAACCCCACAATTTCAGCTTAAGGATCTAGAAGAGCTACAACTGACGATATATGAGAATGCACACAATTACAATGAGCGCTCCAAGATGTGACATGATAGCAACACAAATACAAAAGATGTGCAGGTTGGAGAGCAAGTATTATTGCACAACTCTTGTCTCTAAATATTTTAAGGATCTCAAGACCAGATGGCCGGGTCCATTCATCATAAAGCATACCTTCCCCCATGGAGACATTACAATATGGAGTAAGAAGACCTATGAATCCAAAGTTAGAAACCAATGTTAATGCTACTTCTCAACGGCTAATCTATAGGCCAACCAACCAATCATGCTCCTTCCTCCTATATCTAATGACTAAGATTCAGGTATCAAGTCACCAATGTTAAAGAATGATGCTTCTCGATAAACCCCAACATTACTTTTACTATATAGATTCTTTGGCATTTTTCATCATATTTTCATAAATAAGATGACACACTCCATGGTAAGATTATAAATTATAAATTTTTAATAATAGATGGATGACTTTTGGTGAACAAATAGAAATTGCAACTCATGGTCCAACTATGATGGTTCTCCCTGTCCATCTCCGATTAAGTGTTTTCTTCAGGATAAGAAAGTAGCTAAGTTAAAGGTGGAGGGTGATTGGTACGTTTTCTACTTTTTTCCCACACCTATCGTTTTTGACTTGTGATCTCATAATTTCATCTCCATGTTGTATTTTTTAACTTTTTTTTGAAATTTTTCTTTTCAAGAGTACTAGAGATCTTACATAACATTTTTTTTTGCAAACATGCGTGTTATCATCATTTCACTTCCTTTATTTGATAAACAAGTCATAGTGACCTATCTTTGAAACAAGACAATGGCTAGAAATCACCCTATGTGGTATAGGATCTTTAACATCATGCTTTTATGGAAAATATAGTAAATATTTGAGCAACTAATAGAAATAAAAGCATTGTATTCTAATTGACTAGGAAAACAAATTCATGGAATTCTCAATTTTCCCCTAACATGTCACTATTTGAGCATTGTGGGACTAGGATAACTCGATGGTGCATTGGATCGTATGTGAAGTTTCATTTTAATCCCAACCCTCTTCTACACTTCTTCTTCCATCTTATTACCTTATATCCACCAAAAAATAAAAGTGAAAGAGACACAAAATGACAAACCCTACGTTCGGGGTGGCACACATTCCTTCATACTCTATGGGATCCTTCCATACCCCTCTCTATGCAATAGGGGTGTACCACAAAAAACAAGAAAAATTCCAATGTATGCAAGAACAAATGTTTGTCACACCATTAAAGGAAAAAAGAAAATGAAAATAAAAATGTGGTCTCAACTTGAAAGTGCACAAATTTGCATCTTCCCTATGCACTCCATTCTCTTCATTTTCCATACAGGGACATGTTGAATGTCTTATTTTAATATCCTTTTCACACACCCTAGTATCAGATCATATGCATTCTTGTTTTTAGCGAGATTCTCTAAACCCACATGGCCTTAGACGTGTTGGTATCTGGGAGAGTGATGAGGAACTGGTTTTAGAAAGTGAACTTGTAAAAGAAGAAATAAATAGATGTGTTATGAGATCTTAGGGAGTTAGGAAGCTCGTCTTATTAGGTAGTTGGTAATTCTACATGATGTGAAGTTGAGGCAATGGAATGGGTTAATAGTATTTATTTTAGAACTATTTTTGAATTTTTGTGTACCCTGAGGATGAGCAACGTGTAAGTTTAGGGTTATATGATGAATGCATGTTCATCCTAATTTTCTTCACATTTTATGCTAGATTCGCATTTATATTTCCCAATTTGCTTACAATCATCTTTCATTTACTCTTCCTTAGTACTATGTTAAATCATTTGGGTTGATCCAATTCCTTGGTTTTCATGGAAGGTTTGAGCTTTGTTTCCTAATGCTAGCCTAAGAGTGGTGGTCTTGTTGGTCGATTGATGTATCCATTGACTTTCCCTTTGAGTAATAGAATAATTCAGTGATCAACAACTTCATCAATGTTGGGCCCATCGACCCATGTTGATATACACATGAGGGGTGCTTTTTTATAGATTGACATCATTTCACATCATCCATTATTTTCGTAGATCATTAAAACCCCCACCCGCCAAAGGCCGATGGAGCTACTAAATACGTACCATTAGTCACATTTGTCCATGCAAATAGATAGTCACCAATAAATGATAACACATACCACTGATTTGACTTCCCATTGAGTTTCCAATAGATTAAGATCATGCACTCAAATTCCAGTGGGATTCCTCCATTCATCTACCAATGATACTTTTGTGACACCAAATAAAAAGAGTTCTATATGCTATACGTCTGTGAAGCTTCAAATGAGTTTGTTAACTGACAAAACTCACACATCGATGGTAATTTTGAGTGTCTTGAACCCTTCTTCTTCCTTTCACTATGCCTCAACATTTATGGCAAATGACACCATCATTGTTGGCGGCTTGGTGAGTTTCAAAGCCTAAACTTTGTTCTATACATATATGTACTAGACTCAATGGACAAAGAGGCCATCTAGAGCCATCAAGTTTCTACAATCCATACTCAACATACACCTTTATTTTCATCTATATTTTCTATAAGTTGACCACCATATCAATAAAACACCGCTCCATCTCCACCAAGGGTCTAAGAACTTGACCTCAAAAGAGGCATGAACAAAGTCACCCGTTCACCATCACAATCAACCACATTCTTCTCCTTCTATAATGACATAGAAGTCTACAAAAGGAGGGAATCTCTACTTTCCAACCACCATTGAGGAACCTCAAGGAGTGATCTTAATATTATGTTGTACACCATCTTTCCTAGAAAAATATGGGCGTACACATATACATGTTTTCTTTCATCTTCAAATGGGGTGATGAATCTTTTATTCTTTTCTCTTATTAATCATGTTATTATTATTATGAGGGAGTAGTCCCTATGATAGGATGTCTAGAGTAGCAACACTACCCATTTTTGTTCTTCTTACTGCATCTACTCTTGTATATACCATTAAATATTTTTAATAAAACATTCTATGCTAGTATATATTGTTTTGCCAACTATTTTTCTCGTTTATCATATCTTTTATGTAGATAAATTTGGACCTAAGATCTAGCATATCGTCTATTTCGTATCAAATCCTTGATGAAAATTTGAGATATGTTTTTTCTAAGACAATAGGTAAATGATCTCCAGGTAACATGATAAGAATCTTATATTTATATCTATTTAGTTTTAATTATAACACCCAAAGGGAGATTTACCCATCTTCAAAATATATATGTTAATGTGAGATACAAGATTTTTGTAGAGTGAGGAAACCCACTCAAACTATTTTTTCCATTTATTGATATATCTAGAATTTAGATATAGAACTTTAATCCAATCCTTTAGTAATTTGAATCTTAGTTTTATCAAACAATCAAACTCTTGTGATATATACTAGATCTTGCATGGTTACTTTTGTTGGGTTTTAGGGGAGGCAGAGAAGTAGCAGAAACAAAAAATTTTCTCCCTCAAACCCAGAACAAAAGGAATCGCGTCAACGTCTATACAATAGGAAAGATGGTTTGTGAATGCATACCTTATCCCGAGGCTTGCTCGGCGACAGTACCTCGCGCCTTGCGCGGTCTTCACCTCCGGTCTTGGACGGTGTCTGTGCAGCTCCTGGTCGCACCGGGACTGAAGACTCATGGTCTCACCAGGACTGTCGGGATTGATAGTTGTCCTCCGAGCGAAAGAGGTCTCCCGCCTCTACAGTCGTCCACACGGACTGCCTGAAACTCTGATCTCCTTGTCCCACAAGGAATCAGAAGGAGTCACACCCTCCTGTTGGCATACTAGTCACCAACACACTCTCCTACCACCAGTCGCTTTCTGTAGTTGTCTTTCTCTTGTTGTGCCTCCCTTATCGGGTAGCACTTGCTCGGGCTCTCTCGGTTACCAAAACCAGAGAGAACGACAACTTTGCTGAGCAACTGGTTTGCACTGAGTTGTATTTTGAGAAGCCCCCAATACACCTATATATAGGAGGGTCATGGGACAGGGTTCTCTATCATGGGAAATGCGAGACTAAAGCAGGAGTAGAAGGGTTTGAGATTTTCCACAAAACAACCAACTCGCAACCTGAACCGATCGTTTCACAACTGAAACGGTCAGTTGGGGATCTGAGCTGGTCGGTTGACACCTCAACCGATCAGTTGGGACCCATGAACCGGTCGGTTCACTTCTGAACCTGTCAGTTTGTGGTCCTGGTCAGTTCCCGATTGACTTTCCAACTTTTGTTTCTAATTGGTATCAAATACCAATCCTTGTTCCAATCAAATTGGGCAAGTGAAACGAAAGGAAAATTCTCACCAATCCTACTTTCCCAACTTGCCCGGTTGCAATAGTTGAACCGATTATTTCAACACTTGAAGCAATCGTTCACCCTATCCTTGAGCCGATCGGTTCATCACATGAGCCGATCGGTTCACCAAGCTGAGCCGATCGGTTCATCACATGGGCCGATCGGTTGGGAGTACAGATTGTGCAGAATCAGTCAATTGCGGTTTCAATCAATCCGATACTCTAATCAATCATTCCAACACCTTGAACACTATGATATTGAGCTATCAATTAATTGAGTGTTTAATTGAACTACTAAACTCCTTTAGTAATCAATCTAAACATGTTTGTGGACAAAATCCTATTCCAGGTTAAATCCTATGTGTGTGCCCCTGCAGGTCCATTTCATGTTGGTAGTGAAAGTCCATAACACTTATGACTTCACAAGCAAAGAGCGGTGCCTAGTCACACATCAGTGCTACCCAAGTGAAATAGAAAGTTGGAGAACAACTTTCAATCCTACAATCCGTGAATGGTGTTATAGTGAATGTATAATTCCTTTGTCACTGATATCCTGAATGAACTCAAGGCATGGAACAGTCATCCTGTCAACGTTCATTCATTTCCTTGATCTCAGAGCAGACTGAGTGAGATGTGTGTGACATCAATATCACATATTGATTCATACGTGCATGCGCATGCCTTTCTCAATCCTACTCATCAACTGGCCAATGACATCAAACTCCCTCAGGAGGGACAAATCCCATATCTATGACTCAAACCCAAAAGCCCCATGTGTCAAAGCCACCCAATCATCACCTTTATAACAACCCATGTTTCAGGACTGCATTTGATGATGTTAAAGTGTACCCAACGACATGTGTTGAGTGTAGTGATTTCAGGTGTAAGAATCACTCACCACCATCACTGTGAGAGCTGACTGTGACTACCAATTCATGGTTCCATGTGTCACTCTCACGGTGGGTCTGTCCGGTACCTTGTTCCCTAACAAGTACCTATGTGCTTGGTTTGATATCACTATATCATGACTAATGAGATTCTGTCATCAACCAACACACAATCTAGTCTTTAGTGTTATTGATATCTATGGTTATTTCCACAATAACAACCGACTAGGGACAAAACAAGAATGTATACTCTTAACATCCGTATGACGTCATCGTTTAGGTCCTGAACCTAAAAGCATACATCATTGAGTAAAACCATTCTTTAGACATCTATCATGTTACACCATCATCTTAGAAACAGTTTAAACATATAGATCAGAAATTGCCTTTATTATTATTCAAATCATTTACAAAGTATCCCATTACAATCATCATATGACTTGCTCTATGGGCATACATACCAACAGACTCCCACTTGCACTTAGAGCCAATCACCAAGGAACCTAAGTCCTTGTGACCTAGCATGACCATCATGCTTCTGCTGAGAAAGAGCCTTCGTCAATGGATCAACTATGTTGTCTTCAGTTGGTACTTTGCAAATCTTCACATCTCCTCACTGTACAATCTCTCATATGAGATGGAAGCGCCACAGTATGTGCTTGGACCGCTGATGTGATCTGGGTTCCTTAGCTTGTGCAATAGCTCCATTATTGTCACAATAAAGCTCAATTGCATCACAGCTACTGGGAACTACACCGAGTTCAAAGATGAACTTCCTGATCCACACAACCTCCTTTGCTGCATGTGAAGCATCAATATACTCGGCCTCTGTAGTAGAATCGACAACTGTTTCTTGCTTGGAACTCTTCCAGCTCACAACTCCATTATTAAGGGAAAACACAAATCTTGACTGCGATCTGTAATCATCTTTATTGGTTTGGAAGCTTGCATCGGTGTAATCCTTTACAACCAGCTCTTCCTCACCGCCGTAAACAAGAAACTGATCCTTAGTCCTTCGCAAGTAGTTGAGGATGTTCTTTACGGTTGTCCAGTGAGCATCCCCAGGATGTGACTGGTACCTGCTCGTCATGCTGAGAGCATATGAGACATCTAGGTGTGTGCACAACATAGCATACATGATGGATCCAATGGCTGACGCATATGGAATCCCATTCATCTGCTCCCTCTCTTCACAAGATCGAGGACATTGAGCTCTAGAGACGGTGACTCCATGTAGCATGGGGATGTTGCCTCTCTTTGAGTTCTCCATGCTGAACCGCTTCAACACTTTGTCAATGTACGTGCTCTGACTTAGTCCGAGAAGCCTTCTAGATCTATCTCTATAGATCTTAATTCCTAGAATGTAGGATGCTTCTCCTAAGTCCTTCATTGAGAAAGTATTCCCAAGCCAAGTCTTTACCTTCTCTAAGGCTAAGACATCATTCCCCATTAAAAGTATGTCATCCACATACAATATGAGGAATGTAGTCGAGCTCCCACTAACCTTCTTGTACACACAAGGTTCATCTTCATTTTGATTAAAGCCAAACACTTTGACTTCCTCATCAAATCGAAGATTCCAACTCCGAGATGCTTGCTTCAATCCATAGATTGACCTTTGCAGCTTACATACTTTATTGGCATTCTTTGGATCTACAAAACCTTCAGGCTGTGTCATGTACACATCCTCATTTATATTCCTGTTAACGAATGCGGTTTTAACATCCATCTGCCAAATATGATAGTCATAATAAGCTATAATGGCAAGCATGATCCTGATGGACTTAATCATGGAAACTGGAGAAAAGGTTTCGTCATAGTCAACACCTTGAACTTGTCGAAATCCCTTTGCAACCAATCTGCCTTTATAAGTTTGTACATTACCATCCATGTCGGTCTTTTTCTTAAAGACCCACTTGCACCCTATGGGTTTTACCCCTTCGGGTGGTTCCACCAAAGTCCATACTTGTTGGAGTACATGGATTCCATCTCGGATCTCATGGCTTCAAGCCATTTCTCAAAATATGGTCCCTCCATAGCCTCTACGTAGGTAGTTGGATCATCATCTATGATCAACTCACCACCTTCCTGAGTCACAAGGTATCCAAACCTCTCAGGTTCAAGGCGGGTCCTACTAGATCTACGAGGTCCTTGTGTTACCTGAGGAGACTGAGATTCCACAACACCTTGTGAATCTCCATTTTCCTCTCGTACATCTACTGGTTCTATGTTTTCTTGTTGGGCTTGAACCTCTTCAAGCTCTATTTTCCTCCCACTGGTTCTTTTGGAAATAAATTCCTTCTCTAGGAACACAGCATCCCTGGCAACAAACACTTTGTTCTCAGTAGGGTGGTATAGATAATATCCCCTCGTTTCCTTGGGGTATCCAACAAAATAACATTTATCAAATTTGGGTCCAAGCTTATCAGGAAATATTTTCCTGACGTAAGCCTCACAACCCCAAATCTTCATAAAAGACAAATTGGGATGCTTCCCATACCATATCTCATATGGTGTCTTTTGAACCGATTTAGATGGTACTCGGTTAAGTGTAAATGCAGTGGTTTCAAGAGCATGACCCCAGAAGGAAATTGGAAGATCAGCAAAACTCATCATTGATCGCACCATATCCAACAATGTGTGATTCCTTCTTTCAGACACACCATTATGCTGTGGTGTTCCAGGCGGAATCCATTGTGATACAATACCACGGGCTCACAGAAGGTCCTCAAACTCCTGGCTTAAGTATTCTCCACCTCGATTGGATCGAAGTTCCTTAATACTTTTACCAAGTTGGTTCTGTACTTCATTCATGAAATCCTTGAACCTTTCAAGGGTTTCTGACTTATGTTTCATCAGGTACACATAGCCATACCTACTGAAGTCATCAGTAAAGGTAATGAAGTACTGATACCCACCTCTGGTATTAGTTCTAAAAGGCCCACATAAATCAGTATGTATGAGTCCTAATAGATCACTAGCTCTCTCACCTTTACCTAAAAAGGGAGTCTTGGTCATCTTGCCCAATAAACAAGATTCACATGTCTCTATTGATTCATAATCAAAAGAGTCTAGATAACCATCTTTATGGAGTCTAGAAATGCGCTTCTCATTTATGTGCCCTAGACGACAATGCCAAAGATATGTTTTGTTTGAGTCGTTGAGTTTTTGCTTTTTGGTGTTTACGTTGTATACACTTGTCTCCAAATCTATCAAGTATATACCATAAGACATTGGGGCACTGCCATAAAAGATCCCATCTTTAGAAATGGAACATTTTCCATTCTTAATAAGAAATTCAAATCCATCTTTGTCCAAACAAGAGACGGAAATGATATTCCTATTTATGGCAGGTACATAATAGCAGTTCTTCAACTCTATTATTAGCCCACTTGGTAGAGTTAACTCATAGGTTCCTACGGTACTGGAGGCAACTCTTGCCCCATTGGCAACACGTAGTTTAACCTCACCTTTCCCCAAAGGCCTACTTCTCTTAAGATCCTTCACACTTGAACAAATGTGAGATCCACACCCGGTATCAAGTACCCATGACGAAGAAGTAGTAAAGTTAATCTCTATCACGTATACACCAGAAGTAGAGATCTCTATCTCTGACTTCTTCTTCCATCGTTCCTTCCATCCTCTCCATGTAGAAGAAATTGGTTTGGCGAGAGAACCCTTCTCTCCCTTACCTACTTTCTTCTTCACCAACGCATTAAGCGTACATAGAGTGGATTCAAAGGCTCCTGGTATATCTGGATTGTGCAGAACACTTCTCACAGCCCTCAACCAGTTCTTGAATTTGTTCTCAATTAATTTGCCCATTTTAAAAGATGATTCTTTTGCCATTCTATAAGAGAAAATTGCATTTGTCAAAACTCCTTTTGATTTGATTTGAATAAAATTTTACGATAGTTAATTAGGCCTTTAATTAATTACTGCTCCCACTATTTTGACTCAAATTGACAGCCCTCACCATCAATTTGGAAGATTGCAGCGTACAATCTTCTAGTGGGTCAGGATCCTGAAATCCTCTGAGCCATGGACCAGCTAGGGCTGTCACCCACAACTCAGATCTCCCAGGTAGGCAACTCTTGCCAATTGCATCATATGCAACTCTTGAAAGATGTCATATGGAACTCTTTGCCATGATCATCTCCATGCCTCAAGGTACTAGATCCCATTTAGATCACCTTGTTAACTCTGACCCAAAGCCAACACGATGAATATGCACCCTGCTAGGACAGACCTACACATTCATCCTTCACGCTTCCATGAGATAGACAGTACACCACGCTAGGGCGTGCCCACACTTGGTCGATCAAGCTTTTCACGTGTGTCGCATTTGGAAGGCATCTAAAACTTAATATTTAATGAGGGATTTGGTTTTTATATACATATACATATCCAATCACCACAATATATAGTACGTATCATATACATGCTATATCCCACAGAGAACATGAAAAATGATAAAAAGCAATGATTATGGCCATCCTATTGTGATTCCTCAAGCTAAGAGGAATCACGGTCATCTAGGTCTACATCACATGCAACCTGTACAAGATGAAATCTGTGCCTGCCTTTCTGGGTTTGATCAACTCATCTCCATGACTGATTGGCTCGCCATCAGGTTGGTTGTTCGGGTGCCACCAACCGATCGACTGGAACCTCCAGCCGATCGGTTCACCGGTCGTCGTGCATCTCCTCAGGTCGCCACCCGCTCATCTCGCTCCTCGAACCGGTCTTCTGGAACACCAACCGATCGGTTCACGCCTTGAACCGATCGTCTCAGGTCGTCCGCCGTTCTTTGACATAACAAGAAATAAAATCTATCCTATTTACAATTGAATTGTGAAACCCCGAGTTACATTCGGGGGGAGCAAAGGTAGGAAAAGAAATCTCGAATTATTTTGAGTTACATAAGGAATAGGAGAAAAGGGAATCGATGCGCAGACCGAGATGCAAGGAACCACATACAACCACACACAAATATAGGGTTTATAGGCCATAACCATGCTACACATCCACCACAAAACTCGTTTAAGGGCGACGCGTATCGAGTGCATTAATATTACATATCATATATGTATATTTGGGATTTGTGGATTGGACATGTATAAAGCCAATTTTATTCGCATTGTATGCAATAAATAAAGGCGACAAACCAAAATCGATCATATCGATAATCCTAAAATATGGAACAATTGACGTGGCTCTGATACCACTGTTGGGTTTTAGGGGAGGCAGAGAAGCAGCGGAAGCAAAAATTTTCTCCCTCAAACCCATAACAAAAGGAATCATGTCAACGTCTATACAATAGGAAAGATGGTTTGTGAATGCATACCTTGTTTTGAGGCTTGCTCGGTGACAGTACCTCATGCCTTGCGCGGTCTTCACCTCCGGTCTTGGACGGTGTCTGTGCAGCTCCTGGTTGCACTGGGACTGAAGACTCCTTGTCTCACCGGGACTGTCGGGATTGACAGTTGTCCTCCGAGCGATAGAGGTCTCCCGCCTCTGCAGTCATCCACACGGACTGCCTGAAACTCTGATCTCCTTGTCCCACAAGGAATTAGAAGGAGTCGCACCCTTCTGTTGGCGTACTAGTCACCAACACACTCTCCTGCCACCAGTCGCTTTCTGCAGTTGTCTTTCCCTTGCTGTGCCTCCCTTATCGGGTAGCACTTGCTCGGGCTCTCTCGGTTACCAAAACCATAGAGAACGACAACTTTGCAGAGCAACTGGTTTGCACTGAGTTGTACTTTGAGAAGCCCCCAATACCCCTATATATAGGAGGGTCATGGGACAGGGTTCTCTATCCCGGTCAACGCGGGACTAAAGCAGGAGTAGAAGGGTTTGAGATTTTCCACAAAACAACCAACTCACAACCTGAACCGATCGTTTCACAACTGAAACGTTCGGTTGGGGATCTAGGTCGGTCGGTTGACACCTCAACCGATCGGTTGGGACCCATGAACCGGTCAGTTCACTTCTGAACCAGTCGGTTCGTGGTCCTGGTCAGTTCCCGATCGACTTTCCAACTTTTGTTTCTAATTGGTATCAAATACCAATCCTTGTTCCAATCAAATTGGGAAAGTGAAACGAAAGGAAAATTCTCACCAATTCTACTTTCCCAACTTGCCCGGTTGCAACAGTTGAACCGATCGTTTCAACACTTGAAGCAATTGTTTACCCTGTCCTTGAGCCGATCGGTTCATCACATGAGCCGATCGGTTCACCAAGCTGAGCCGATCGGTTCATCACATGAGCCGATCGGTTGGGAGTACAGATTGTGCAAAATCAGTCAATTGCGGTTTCAATCAATCTGATACTCTAATCAATCAGTCCAACACCTTGAACACTATGATATTGAGCTATCAATTAATTGAGTCTTTAATTGAACTACTAAGCCCTTTTAGTAATCAATCTAAACATGTTTGTGGACAAACTCCTATTCTAGGTTAAATCCTATGTGTGTGACCTTGCATGTCCATTTCACGTAGGCAGTGAAAGTCCATAACACTTATGACTTCACAAGCAAAGAGCGGTGCCTAGTCACACATCAGTGCTACCCAAGTGAAATAAAAAGTTCGAGAACAACTTTCAATCCTATAATCCGTGAATGGTGTTACAATGTATAATTCCTTTGTCACTGATATCCTAAATGAACTCGAGGCATGGAACAGTCATCCTGTCAACGTTCATTCATTTCCTTGATCTCAGAGCAGACTGAGTGAGATGTGTGTGAGATCAATATCACATATAGATTCACACGTGCATGCACATGCCTTTCTCAATCCTACTCATGAACTGGCCAATGACATCAAACTCCCTCAGGAGGGACAAATCCCATATCTATCACTCACCCCTCAAAAGCCCCATGTGTCAAAGCCACCCAATCATCACCTTTATAACAACCCATGTTTCAGGACTGCGTTTGATGATGTCAAAGTGTACCCAACGACATGTGTTGAGTGTAGTGATTTCAGGTCTAAGAATCACACTCACCACCATCACTATGAGAGCTGACTGTGACTACCAATTCATGGTTCCATGTGTCACTCTCATGGTGGGTCTGTCAGGTACCTTGTTCTCTAACAAGTACCTATGTGCTTGGTTTGATATCACTATATCATGACTAATGAGATTCTATCATCAACCAACACACAATCTAGTCTTTAGTGTTATTGATGTCTATGGTTATTTCCACAATAACAACCGACTAGGGACAAAACAAGAATGTATACTCTTAACATCCGTATGACCTCATCATTTAGGTCCTGAACCTAATAGCATACGTCATTGAGTAAAACCATTCTTTAGACATCTATCATGTTACACCATCATCTCAGAAATAGTTTAAACATATAGATCGGAAATTGCCTTTATTATTATTCAAATCATTTACAAAGTATCCCATTACAATCATCATATGACTTACTCTATGGGCATACATACCAACAACTTTGATCAGACTACTTCTTAATAACTCTATGCTTTAGGTTTTATCCTATCTATACTGTAATAAGATCCATCTGTGTGTGTGTTGGATTGTCATACACATGGTTTAGGTAAAATCAATGGATTTAATCCCTATATAATTCGAATGTGTGATTAAATTTTCATCACATAGGTATGGTAAATTAATCCCAACACCTATCACATATACAGACAGACACACACACACACAGAGATATATATATATATACATATATATAATATACATATAATATATATACACATATATATACATATATGTACATATATACATATATATGATATATGTGTATATATATACATGGCCATAGACAAATGGCTAGCAGCAAGTACAATGGAACCGATAGGTGATGACAATGGTGAGAAGAATGAGAGGGGCAAAATAGAAATTTGGTGAAAAGAGAACAAAATTGTTCCCTGATGTATAATGTCAACCCTCTTGTCCCTGGATTCAATCTTGAGCTACTCTATCATACATCCCCACTCCTTAAGAATGTAGGACCCACAGAGAAAGTGAGTGAATTGTTGAGGAAGTGGGAACTGGGAAGAAGATCATCTAACACAAAGTTATAGAGAGTGAGCCCCTATCCTACGTAAAGGGGTTGGGGAGATAAAGGTGGTTGAGAAACAAATATATACATACATACATACATATACAAACACACACACACACACACACACACACACATATATATATATATATATATATAGAGAGAGAGAGAGTCAGGCTAGAATACACTCGAGTGTATTCAGAGCATTATACACTCAAGAAGTTTTTCATGATGTAATATTTTTTTCAAAAATCTAATCCGTTGATCTTCTTAAACATCTTGTGAATAGATCATATGCAAAATTTGAGCACATTTGGACATTCATAGATCAAGTTATAAAGACAACAAAAATTATGCATTTCAAATTAGTTTCGTGCGTCAATTTTGTTGCCCTTGGATGAGTGACTTACACTCATTTAAATGGGTTCAAAATTTGTATGTAGCCTAGTTCTAGTATGACGGTAAGGGACAATGGTTTACATTTTGTAAAAAATAGTCTTGATATGCAAGCACACTTGAGTGTATTCGTGTGATCTATACACTCGAGTGTATTCTAGCCTGACTCTCTCTCTCTCTCTCTCTCTATATATATATATATATATATATACACACATATATATATATACATATATATACATATAAATATGTGTATATATATGTATATATATACATATATATATATATACCCATATATATACATATATATGTATATACATATATATATATACACACACACATATATATATATATAGCTATATATACATAGATATATATACATATATATATATATACATATATATATATATATATATATATATATATATATAGTACATATTGAATGCCCATGTGGGTAGGCAGACTAAATACCCTTGTATAAGGTAGTGGTGGCAGGATCTATAATTAAAATAAAAATCAATTATATTTGCACGATAACGGTGGCAGCTACTGTAATTTGCATAATTTATTTACGTATGTATGGAGAAGCGGTGGCACCTATTGTAATTAAGAGAAAGTCAACTACATATTCATGGAACACGGTGGCAACATTTTTTAATTTGAAATTTGTTACTTGTGCATGAATGTGCTGCCACTATTAGTAGCTAGATGATAATTTGTTATGAGTGCATGTAGTAGTGGGAAAGATAGTTGTAGACATTGTGACATTCATGTTAGGTAAACAAAAAAGTGAATGTTGAAGAGAATAACCCAGAACGTATTTGGACATATTGTAATGTGTTTGGAAATATTGTAATACAAATGAGTAATTTATACATACCATAGATATGTTGTAATATACAGACATAAACGGTAATATGTAAAAAGAGTCTGAATTATCTTGCTAAGAAGGAATATGAAATAAACTTCAAATATCGATTGTCATCCTTGATTACAAATTTCTCATTCTCGTTATGGATTTCCAGTTCTCATTACTAAATATAATTGTCTTTGTAATTCACAATACGTCGTCAGAATGACACTTGTTTGCTTGCTGCTATTTTGTATAATTATTGTCTTTGTAAGGATAAATGATATGTTTTAATGAGAATAGAGAATTTGTAATGGAAAGGAGAAATTTGTAACTAAAGATGACGTTACGTAATACAATCTAGAAATATTATTTCTCTTAGATAGTGGAATTTGATGCATTCAGATTTGTATTACAAAATGTCACCCTTAATTACATATGCTTCCTTTCCATTACACATTATCTATTTTGATTATGGACATTTCTTTCTTATTACAAAACACCATCTTTCTTTACTCATCGTTGTAATTAACTATACATCGTTAGAATGCCACTTGTTTACTTGCTGCTATTTCTTATAATTTTTGTCTTTTTAAGGATAAATGATATGTTGTAGTGAGAACATAGAATCTGTACTGGAACGGAGAAATTTGTACCTAAAAATGATGTTATGTAATACAATCTGAGAGTATCATAGATTCTATAAGGATAATTGTTATATTGTAATGACAACATAGATTCTATAACGGAACAGAAATATTTGTAACTAAGGATGACATTCCGTAATAAAATCTGAAGTATTATAATATTTCCAATATATTTATTTGTCTCCACAAAACGACACTACTGTAATGATTTTAGACCTGTTACATTGGGAATTGGTATATTTTATGATTGGTACGTGTCCAATATTGATGTGGTTGGCACCTACTAATTTTACTCTTAGATCAGTCTTGCACCACCACTCCATGCACATATAATTATTTATATAATAATTACCAATAGTGCCACCTCTATTCCATTCCATGCACGTACAACAGCTGCAAATAATTACAATTATTGCCACCACTATTCCATTTCATGCACGTACAACAACTGTAAATAATTACGATTATTGCCACCGTTACTTCATATCAATATAACGCAATATATAATGAGGCACGGGTAACTTCGCTTCACAACCCGCGCGGGTAGTGAGTGAATTTCCATATATATATACATATATATATGTATATATATGTATATATATGTATACATATATGTATATATATGTATATATATGTATGTATATATATGTATATATATATATATATATATATATATATATATATATATATATATATATATATATATATATATATATATATATATATATATATATATATATGGGTATGCATTTGTTTCCCACATGGGAAGATTTAGTTTAGCTACACGTGCCTCCCGCAACTTATAAATTTCAAGCTATTTACTATTTGTGCCACCGACATCTTTCTCTTTCCTTGCACCGCGCTGCCACCTGAAGTACCCTGGCGTGAATCTCCTTCGCGGTGATCTTCCTCCGATGCTAATTGTCTCTGTCGAGGCTGAAGCAAAGTCAGAGAGAGACCAAAATAGAGAGGGGAGATCGAGGAGTTGTGGAGCACGATCAGACTGCAACCCAGATAAAGTCAAGGAGAGAGAGGCAGATAGAGAGAAGGAGAAGAACACGACTAGTAAGATTCTAGAGGCCATCACTCTCCTCCTCGGCTCCCTAACCACCACACACTATAAGGTAATCTATCTATTCATATTACTTGCCCGTTCATTTCCTCTACCGGATACTTCATTTCCCCATTACCGAATGCACACCAACCTCCTGATTCCCACCAATGAGCCTTTTGATCAAACGAATCACTGTTCCCCAACAACTATAAAAATCTACTTATCCCTCTGGTGGGCCACTCCACG
The DNA here is from genome assembly GCA_963693085.1 of Alisma plantago-aquatica. Lineage (NCBI taxonomy): Eukaryota > Viridiplantae > Streptophyta > Magnoliopsida > Alismatales > Alismataceae > Alisma > Alisma plantago-aquatica. The sequence goes on along the minus strand of OY856414.1, from coordinate 741,982,179 downwards.
TCTTCTCTCATTGGAAGGACCTACTGACCAGTTTGTTTCTAGGATTTTCATCCTAATCATGCTGAAATGTTATATATAGCAGATTCAACCCATTCCCTACTAGCCAATAGCTTCTCTTGTACTAACAATTTTAATATTCCCTTTTATTTTAGGGATTCATTCATTCATAGCTATCTTAAGGACAACTTTTAATCAAAAACCTGTCCTTGTTCAATATTCCCTCTTTTCATTCATAGATTTCTTGTGTGGTTCTCATTGTAGTACATTGTCTCTTGTTACTCTTTGTGTGGCTCTCATTGCAGTACATTCCTCTATTTACTCATTCTGTCATTCTCATTACAGTAAATCATCTCTATTCGCTCTTTGTGTGGTTCCACCACAATGCACTGCTTTGAGTTACTGTCTATTTGGCCTATTACAATGCACTACTTTCAGTTACTTCATATGTGTCTCCATTATAGTTTACTACCTTTGTTTTACTCTTTGTGTCGTTCTCATTACAGTACATCGTATCTGTTTACTCTTTGTGTGGTTCCACCACAATGCACTACTTTTAGTTACTATCTATTTGGCCCATTACAATGCATTGCATTCAGTTACATCATGTGTGTCTCCATTACAGTTTACTGCCTTTATTTTACTCAAGGCTTGTCTACATTACATTTTTCAGCTTTTATTTATTGAAAGTGTGTCACCCTTACATTTTATGTAGGTTTTTTTTGTGAGGCTATTACTATTATGGATCCCAACCCTGATAGTGATGCTAGCAATGCTATTATTGAATGTGATGATAACCTACATTCCTTTTCATCTATTGATTGTGAGATCCTTTATATAGATGATATCTCTAGGATTGGACTTGGATTTGGAAGTTTAGATGATGGTGTAGATTTTTATTGTAGATATACTGGTTTGATTGGGTTTAATGTTAGGAGATATGATAATTGTTATCAAGGTTGTACTAAGGTTTTTCTGGAAAAAGATTTGGTTTGTGATAAATAAAGTGAAAATAAGCGTTCTAAGATATCTAATGGTCTTTTGAGTATTGTTTGTGAAAATGTTGCTGATCTAAATGATAAATTGTCCAATAAACATAGACATTCAGTAAAAAGGTATGGGTGCAAAGCCATGCTCATATTGACATTGGACAAGTCCTCCTCCAGATGGGTTGTTAATGCCTTTGTTGAGGATCACAATCATGATCTTGTAGATACTTCTCATCTATGCTATTTCAAGTGTAATTCATCTTTAGACCAAAGCCAAAAAGACATGATTTCATCTATGAGCCAAGCAAACATACCTGTGTCAAAGCAACTTGCATTAATAACATCCAAGTCTAGTTATTATGATAAGTTGATGTTTACAAGTAGACAAGCTCATGTACACCTTAGTAGGAAGAGAAAAGAGTTTGCAGATCATGATGTGGATATGGTGTTAGATCATTTTGCAAGCTTCAAAGTCTTGGATTCTAAATTCTTTTATACGTATCAAAAAGATTTTGTTGGTTGCTTGACACATTTGTTTTGGTCTGATCCCATCTCTATTGATGATTATGTGCTCTTTGGTGATGCCATTGTAGTTGATACAATTTATCATACCAATAAGTATTCAATGGTTTTTAGAATGTTTAGTGGTGTTGATCACCATCACAAAATAGTGTTATTTGCTTCAGACTTGTTGTCGGATGAGAAGTATGAGTCATTTCTATTGGTTTTCAGTCAATATTTATTGTGTTTTGGCAAAGAGCCAGTCTCCATCATAACTGATCAAGATCCAATAATAAATGTTGTGATTATTACTGCTTTTCCATCATGTAAGCATCATTTTTGTAGCTGGTACATTCTACAGACACTCCCTTCTAAACTTAGTGGAATACCTAGCAAGGATCATATCATTAGTGTTTTGAATAATTGAGTCTGGAATGTAGATGATAGAAATTTTTTTTTTTGAAGAGAGATGGAGTTCTGTATTTGAAGAGAATGTCTTATTGTCCATTAGTTGGTTTACTGATGTGTATGCTATGCGGTGGAAGTGGGTGCCATGTTTTATGAAGGATTCCTTCTTTCCTGGCATGAGGAAAACCCAAAGAAGTGAGATCCTTAATGCATTCATTAGAAGCCACATCAACATTCGAAAAACAACCTTTGAACTTTTTTGTAGCTTGGAGACTTCTTATTCTCATGTGCCAGAGATAGAAAAATTAAAGGATTTTAATGATGAGTACATCAATCTGCCTTTGGTTTCATTGTGGCCTTTGGAGGAGCAAATGAGAGGTATATACACCAGGTCTATTTTTAATATCATTCAATCTGAAGTTCATTAAGGTATGGTGTATAACGTGAAGGAAACTTCTTATGAAGTTATGTTTGAGGTCTATCATGTTGATGATTCTAGTTGTCCTCATGTTTTGAAGAAAGATTCATCTAATGATATGCTATCTTGTAATTGTTTCATGTTAGAATTCAAAGGAATCCCATGTAGGCACATTCTTTCTTATCTAAAGAGTTGTGATTTTTGCACTCTTCCTATGCCATACATATATATGAGGTGGACCAAGGGATATAGAGATCACCCTTTGGTTTTCGGCATAGTATATGTTATGCATTCATCCACTGGAAGTACACTTTAGTTGGTTGCTACTTATAATTCAGTTGTAAACATAGCGTGCAGGAACAACGCTACAGATTTGTGTCATGAAAGTCTCATTGCCATGCAAAAGGAGCTGTTGGAATTAGATGTTGGTGATGTCGGTGTAACTAGATCTAATACAACTTCTTCTTCTACTGTCAAGGTCAACATTCTGATTATTTTCAAAACTAAAGGAAGACCTAGAGCTAGTGATGTGCTCTATAGATCTGTATTTGAAACTTCATAGTCTAAAGAGAGACAATGTAAATATTGCTTACAATATGATGTCAATCATGATAACAAAAACTGTCCTAGAAGAAATAGGTGTGTGTTACCTATTTTGCAATACAAATACTGTAAATATACAACATTGTCATCTTATCTTTCTTTTTGGTTTGTATATGTGTAGGAACTGAGTAGGGTTTCTATTTTGGAAGTTGATAAGGTCTTCATGATGAAGAATGTCACAGAACCGAAATCCCAGTCCCATGAACCAAACGTATACCAAAGGCAAAATGTGGAAGCGTAAAGCTTAGCACACATGAACAAATAACAAGATACAAGCACCAACATAATCTCAACAATCAACAAGATATATTAAGCAACATTATCATATTACATGATTTGAATTACATATTCAAGAGTTTCTTTGTACAAGTCTACTCATGTATACTATATCTAGATCTTACAATAAGTACACCTAGCATAGATCACCAAGCCCTGCATCTTTCTAGCCATCTCTGAACCTAAAAACAACATACAAGAAATGGGTCAACACACGAGGTGTTGAGTACGGGGCAGAAAGATACATATATATATATAAGCTTTGCATAATTTGAAAAGATTTCAAGATGAAATGAACAAGAATAAACATGTTAACTTTTTTAACAAATTGTGAAACCATGCTTTATGTCATTTCACTCCATTATATCAACAATATCAAGCATATTTAAAGGCCTCTGACCATCTTCCCATCAGAAGGGTCCGTAAGGATGCTCAAGCTAAGCTAACCTTTTTATATGAGAGGGACCTCAAGGACGTAACCAAGAGTTAACCCTTTATCAACAATATGATAATGGAGTTTTTTACATATATGTGTTCAACTTATAAAACCTACGAGGCAAACATCGAGTATGACATAGCAATACTACATGGCAATATTGGGCAAGTAAACAAACAAGCATACAATACATATCATTTCAAACAAGAAAGCTAGTCATATAACTAGATAAGGCCCGTACCAGATTCAGAGATTCTTAACTTAACACATCCATTACCATCTAGCCACATGCCAAACCTGATTAAGAACAAGATTACATATATGCATTATATTCTCATCATTAACCCTAATTAGATGCATTTTAGGGTTTTGGCCAAGGTGGGTTCCAAGTTGCTTATTGGTTCATTATATGACATTGTACTTATCTAGAGGTCATCATGATGGTGTGGTTCAAGTTTCATGCCATTATGATGTTCCATGCTCTTTCTATAAACATAACAAGGTTTAAGGTATTTACATGTATTCTAGAGTCAAAAGACTCACAATAGAGCATCCTAGATCATGATCATCAAGACACAAGATTTAGATAAGATTCAAGATTAGATCAGTTTGATATATATATACATGAATCATATTCAAGAAACATAACAACTTTGATCAAGATCATACATTAAAGTCCAAGGACAAGTCACATAGTGCAAAAGGGAGTTAATAATGAGAAATAGGGGTGATTAGGGATCCCATGTAGTTCCAAGGTGTACATCATTTACTGATTTGATAGGCCAGAGGGTACAAGTGTATTTAAGATTCAAGATTTATCATAAGGATGCATTACATTGGTCATCATAGTCAAAGATCCTATTTTAGTAAAACAAGAGATCTAGGAGAATAATCAGGTCATGAAAATATTCCTAGGTGATAGATATTTTTGAGACGATCAAATTGGTATATTGGATTGTTACTTTTGGCCAAAGGAATTGGGAGCTATTGATTTTAGAAAATATCAATCCAAACTATAGGAGTTCACATTGGGTGTTACCTTGATAAATTATTGGTCGATCTGGGTCGTTGCTTGCTGGGCCATCAATCCGATGGTCAGCGGCTGTCTTGCCCACCCTCGCGGACTCCCCCACGGGATTCCTCTGTTTCCGCTACCCAGAATAGAGGCAAAATAGGGCACTTCCTCCACCACCTCCCTGGCACACCCCACTAGGGGTTCGAGCAGGAATCAAAGGGAATGGAGGTGTTCGTTCACCCATCGCTGCCAAAGCTCCTTCACCTAGCTGCGAGGAGGCCCGATGTGGCCTGGGCAGACCTGTACCCAAAACCACCATGGTCGTCAACCTGCTCCTGGAACCGCACGTCCACAGACAAGGATCGTTTCTAGAGTACCTCAGATCCTCATGGTCACCAAAAACTCTGTAGGCGACGAGGGAAAGGAGCGGCGGCCTGAGTCTCATATCCACCCAAGGTGGCGGCACCATCCCTGAGTCACAACCGGGCTCCACTACAAAGGGAGGGCGGCGACAGGTTGTCTTCAGCCGGTTGGCGACCAGCCCTAGAAAAAGATAGGAAGGGAGGAGCGATGGGGGAAAGAGGGGTAAGAGGACCTTTAAATAGTGTAAGGGGGGGTTTAGGGTTTGCGTTCTCTTCAATTGTAGCTGCGTCTTCAATGCTTTCCAGATCTGGCTGGAGGAGAGGGATGACTCTCCAGTTGATCGCTTATTTCCCTTTTGGGAAGAAGGAACAAACTAGTAGATGGGCTGCACGTCTATGATTGGGCCCAAACTATTTATTGCCACATAAATCAATTAAATCAAGGATAGATTAAGACAACCTTTGTAAACTCATAATTCGGGCTCTCAAGGTCGAAAAGATGTGATTCTTGAGCCTTTAGATTCGTATTCAAAAGATCTACCACTTGACATATAATAGGGAACAAGTATATCACATTGAATAGGTTCAAAAAATATTGCTTACAAAAGGGTGATATGTTAAGAGCTGAAAATTTAGGCCCATGAGCAAAATATGTCACAAAGGTGAAAATCAAGCATATAGTAATCAAAATGGGTCATTGACAAGTCGAGTCACAGAATTAAACTCATGTTGAGTGGTCTGAGTTGCTAATAAAGAGAGAAATAGTATAATGAAGGAGAGAGAAAATTGAGGTTGTCACATCCTTCCCTCCTTACAAGGAATTTCGTCCCCAAAATTCAACCAAAATCATGGTTAAGAGTCAAGCCAGTATCCATCGAGTCTAGGAATCCAACCATGGTTATAAAGGCATTTCACATGATGGATGCACGCTAGGTTATCCTCATCAAGGGTGCACTCATCTCGAATATATACATATTACTTATTCTTCCATCATAATGTGACATCATCATGGAATTAGGGTTTACCCATCCTTTAGTATCCATATATTAGGGCTTTTGTACTAATCTTCATACACGACCAGGGTGTATTATCAAAATCTATGTTATCACTTCTCAAAAGAATCATGTTTATGGACATGACTTCAAACAAGACTATCATCGAGTGTGTATCTCATCTTTACTCTATATTTCATGCATGGTTTTGTTTTCCCCAAAATTCCACCAACTCGAATCAATTATGTTCATTATTTTTCCTTTTAAATCTAAAATTAAACAATTTATTCATCATTCTCATCTGAGTAATGGCTCCAAGATTATTGTCATATCAAGTTGATCATTTGAGTATGAGATTTGGTACATTACCCCTGATTATTCAAGCTAAGTTTTCATGACATCATCATATTATTTTCATGATTTCAAGGCTACATCTTTTATGTATAGTATGATTTCATATTAGGTCTAGCTTATGAGAGTGGCTTATCGTGCATATGTTAAGTTTTTAATGTACGTGAGGTATTTCATATATATCAAGCACCATATGAGGAACAACATTATCATCAACTTCGAGGTTTTGAAGCTTTCTCACTTATATCTAGAAAGAGCTCCACATGCTCAAGTCACTCAAGCTAAGACATATATGTGTCCAACAAGACATGTTAACCACAATTTCTACCCGTAACATAAATTTCTACCCATCTTAAGGGTAACCACTAGATTCCTTTATATGCAACTACTAACCCGCGTATGAGGCTCATCATGGATATCACACATCATGTACATCATCTTAGGGTCTTGGGACATATCCCTCAACTATATAGCAAGCATCAAATTTTCAATTTCCTATTTCTCTAGGGTTAGATATTTTCATAGGAAATCTAGGGTTCAAAATTTTCAAGGAAACCACACACTAGGTCACTCAACTCATATACTTAGAAGTATTCTAGTTAGGGACTCGTCATCAAGTATTTCATCATTCATATTATTCAACATTTCAAATATTTTGGTGTTTAGGTACTCGAACCTTCTCCCGAGGCGGGTCGACTCATATCAAAAAGGTCATAGTTTATGTATGTCCCATGCTAGAGGTCCTTCTTTGTGAAGAGATTGAGGCCCATGTTGGTCCCAAACCATATATCATATATCATATCTCAACATATACAAGACTAGGTACAAGCAAGCATGCTAACCCACCGGCTATGTTTAGCACATCAATCAAGATACATGTATCAACAAGGTACTAGGTCTAGCTAGGGATGCATGGTCAAAATCATTTCATATCATCAAACTACTTGACCCTCTCAAGGACAAACTTGGGTCTTATCAACATCAACATCATCATAAATATCATTATCAACATCTTAGGTTTCTAGGTTACTCACTTTCCTAACCTATATCATGGCTCTAGACAACTCTAGAGACTATCACTATCATCTACACTCTCTCATCTAGACTTAATGTTACATCTCTTTCTCCTAGGTTGCATGGAAACTCACTGCCTTTCTGTGTGTGGTAACATTTTCATATGTACATATAATAATACTTGAAATATGTTTTCTCCAACATTTAAACAGGCGATGAAAACCACCATACTCCATCCGAATAAAACCAAAACCAAAATGAGTTACCACACTCATGAGGCAGTCTAGTATCATGACACCTAGAGAACTAGCAAGAACATAGTGCACACTTGTGTAGACATCCAAAGCACATGTCGCGAATCATGTCAAGGGAAATAATTTACACAAGTCTACACCTAGTTCTAGAACATATAGGTTCTAACTTAGAGGCTAAGTCAACCAAATCCACAAGGATATTAAGTTTCTAGGGTTGAGATGTAAGGTGAGTTTAGTTTGTGTCTCATGTGAGCAATGTTTGGTGTAGTTATTGTTCATGCTCTGATACCATCTGTCACGGAACCGAAATCCCAGACCCATGAACCAAACGTATACCAAAGGCAAAATGCGGAAGCATAAAGCTTAGCATACATGAACAAATAACAAGATACAAGCACCAACATAATCTCAACAATCAACAAGATATATTAAGAAACATTATCATATTACATGATTTGAATTACATATTCAAGAGTTACTTTGTACAAGTCTGCTCATGTATACTATATCTGGATCTTACAATAAGTACACCTAGCATAGCTCACCAATACCTACATCTTTCTAGCCATCTCTGAACCTAAAAACAACATACGAGAAATGGGTCAACACACGAGGTGTTGAGTACGGGGTAGAAAGATACATATATACATATATATATATATATATATATATATATATATATATATATATATATATATATATATATATATATATATATATAGCTTTACATAATTTGAAAAGATTTCAAGATGAAACGAACAACAATAAACATGTTAATTTTTTAACAAATTGTGAAACCATGTTTTATGTCATTTCACTCCATTATATCAACAATACCAAGCATATTTAAAGGCCTTTGACCATCTTCCCGTCAGAAGGGTCTGTAAGGGTGCTCAAGCTTAGCTAACCCTTTTATACGAGAGGGACCTCAAGGACGTAACCAAGAGTTAACCCTTTATCAACAATATTATAATGGAGTTTTGTACATATATGTGTTCAAGTTATAAAACCGACGAGGCAAACATCGAGTATGACATAGCAATACTACATGGCAATATTGGGCAAGTAAACAAACAAGCATACAATAGATATCATTTCAAACAAGAAAGCTAGTCATATAACTAGATAAGGCCCATACCTGATTTAGAGATTGTTAACTTAACACATCCATTACCATCTATCCACATGCCAAACCTGATTAAGAACAAGATTACATATATGCATTAGATTCTCATCATTAACCCTAATTAGATGCATTTTAGCATTTTGGCTAAGGTGGGTTCCAAGTAGCTTATTGGTTCATTATATGACATTTTACTGATCTAGAGGTCATCATGATGGTGTGGTTCAAGTTTCATGCCATTATGAGGTTCCATGCTCTTTCTATAAACATAACAAGGTTTAAGGTATTTACATGTATTCTAGGGTCAAAAGACTCACAATAGAGCATCCTAGATCATGATCATCAAGACACGAGATTTAGACAAGATTCAAGATTAGATCAGTAAGATATATATATATATATATATATATACATGAATCATATTCAAGAAACATAACAACTTTGATCAAGATTATACATTAAAGTCCAAGGACAAGCCACATAGTGCAAAAGGGAGTTAATAATGAGCAATAGGGGTGATTAGGGATCCCATGTAGTTCCAAGGTGTACGTCATTTACTGATTTGATAGGAAAGAGGGTACAAGTGTATTTAAGATTCAAGATTTATCATAAGGATGCATTACATTGGTCATCATAGTCAAAGTTTATATTTTAGTAAAACAGGAGAACTAGGAGAATAATCAGGTCATGAAAATATTCCTAGGTGATAGATCTTTTTGAGACGATCAAATTGGTAGTTTGGATTGTTACTTTTGGCCAAAGGAATTGGGAGCTATCGATTTGAGAAAATATCAATCCAAACTATAGGAGTTCACATTGGGTGTTACCTTGATAAATTATTGGTCGATCTGGGCCGTTGCTTGCTGGGCCATCAATCCGATGGTCAGCGGCTGTCTTGCCCACCCTCGCGGACTCCCCCACGGGATTCCTCTGTTTCTGCTGCCCAGAACAAAGGCAAAACAGGGCACTTCTGCCCCCACCTCTCTGGCACACCCCACTAGGGGTTCGAATAGGAATAAGAGGGAATGGAGGTGTGCGTTCACCCATCCGTGCCAAAGCTCCTTCACCTAGCCGCGAGGAGGCTCGATGTGGCCAGGGCAGACCTGTGCCCAAAACCACCATGTTCGTCAACCTGCTCCTGGAACTGCACATCCACACACGAGGATCGTTTCTAGAGTACCTCAGATCCTCACGGTCACCACAAACTCTGTATGCGACGAGGGAAAGGAGCGGCGGCCTGAGTCTCGTAGCCACCCAAGGTGGCGACACCATCCCTGAGTCACAACCGGGCTTCACTACAAAGGGAGGGCGGTGGTAGGTTGTCTTCATCCGATTGGCGGCCAACCCTAGAACAGGATAAAAAGGGAGGAGCGATGGGGGAAAGAGGGGCAAGAGGAGCTTTAAAAAGTGTAAGGGGGGTTAGGGTTTGCGTTCTCTTCAATTGTAGTTGCGTCTTCAATGCTTTCCAGATCTGGATGGAGGAGAGGGATGAATCTCCAGTCGATCGCTTATTTCCATTTTGGGAAGAAGGAACAAACTAGTAGATGGGCCGCACGTCTATGATTGGGCCCAAACTGTTTATTGCCACATAAATCAATTAAATCAAGGATAGATTAAGACAACCTTTGTAAACTCATTATTCGGGCTCTCAAGGTCGAAAAGATGTGATTCTTGAGTCTTTAGATTCGTATTCAAAAGATCTAGCACTTGGCATATAATAGGGAACACATATATCACATTGAATAGGTTCAAAAAAAATTACTTACAAAAGGGTGATACGTTAAGAGCTGAAAATGTAGGTCCATGAGCAAAATATGTCACAAAGGTGAAGATCAAGCATATAGTAATCAAAATGGGTCATTGACAAGTCGAGTCACATAATTAAACTCATGTTGAGTGGTCTGAGTTGCTAATAAAGAGAGAAATAGTATAATGAAGGAGAGAGAAAATTGAGGCTGTCACAAAGAAGTTGCTGATATGGTGGATTTGTAGTTCTTCTGCTGATTCTGGACTTGTAATTCTTTTGCTGCTATGGTGGATTTGTAATGGTGTTGCTGGATTGTAATGGGGCTTCTGGATTTGTAATGGTGCTTCTGGATTTGTAATGGTGCTACTAGATTTTTAGATCAATTTTATAAAATTCTTCCTTTTGATATGTGTTTTTAATGATGCTTCAGATCAATTTCTAATGGTTATGTTGGATTTGTAATGGCTATGCTAGATTTGTAATGATGCTACTGGAATTGTAATGGTGATTCAGATCAATTTTATAAAAATTCTGCCTTTTGATATGTATTTGTAATGGTACTTCAGATCAATTTCTAATGGTTGTGCTAGATTTTTAATGGTTGTAATGAGTTTATACCGGTGCTGTTGGATTTGTAATGGTTCTTCAGATCAATTTTATAAAATTCTTCCTTTTGATGTGTGTTTGTAATGGTGCTTCAGATTAATTTCTAATGGTTGTGCTGGATTTATAATGACTATGCTGGATTGGTAATAGTCGTGCTGGATTTGTAATAGTGCTGCTAGATTTGTAATGGTGCTTCAGTGTAATTTTATAAAAATTCTTCCTTTTGATATGTGTTTGTATCAAATTCAACTGTGTTTTGGATGACTATTGATTATGTAATAGGGTTCACCCTCCAGCCAGCCAACCTCCTTCCTCCGACCTACCCCCTTTCTGCTTTCTTCTTCCTCATCCTCCACCTCACCTCTGCCTCCCTAGATTCCTTCTCTGTAGCCGACAGCAGTGAGGGCCGCAGCTGGTGCAGCCGCTAGAAGTGAGGGCTCAATATTTCCTCCGCCAGTAACTGGCCCCCAAATTTCTATTGCAAACCTACTGCAGCAACAGTAAGCTTCGCAATACAGAGCAACATCTTCAGGTAATTTATTTCTACGGCCATCTTCAGTTGCTTTTGATCCCTATTCTCTAAAATTTATGTAGAATGTACTAAATTTAAACCATTTGATGTTGTTTGCAGGGGCTTCCATATTGTAATTTCTTTGAATGGGGTGATTCCAATTCAACTACTGAGAAGTTTGAGCATGAACGACTTGAGGGAGAATTAAAGATTGCCAACATCAAGGAACAAAAAGCAACTGCCAGATTTAGATGCTGTTTTGCTGGATTGGTGGCTTCCTGGATTCTGTTTATAGTTGTGTATACCCAATCAAATTGTAAAATGTAATGTGGAGGTTGGCTAAAATTGTAAAGTGGTGGGATTTAGTAACTGCTCTAAAGTGGTGGGATTTAGTAAAGCATGGGTGAAGTTGTAAAGCCCTAAAGTGTTTGTCCCTGAACCGTTGTAATATTTTCTTAATTATTCAATGACATTGCATGAGTGAATGTTGAATGAATGCATGAGTGAATTGTCTCTGTTCATTATCCAATGTGGGTCATAGATTGAATGATCAACCTACCTGTTTGAACCTTTGTAGACCAAGTGGCCGTATGGATACTCTATTGCAGACTGGTTACTAAGCTCGAATTGGTGATTTTTAAGCTTCATCGGTGGATGAGTTAGCCGTCTGAAATAGAGTTAAGTGTTGTGTAACCTGACATAGATACTGTCCATGAAATTTGAACTGATCTTAAAGCTGTGTTTGATAATTTTAACGATGACATTTAATGAATCACTAACCATCTTGCTTGCTACCTTCTGGTTGATTTCATTACAAGTCTGTCTCTAACGCTTATGTCTGTTGCTGTATGAAGATTGGATAATATTTGAGACAACTTAGTCCAAGGTACATATATGTTGATGCACATCTGCAGCTATATCTCAAAATGCATTGGTTCTCAAGTTAGCCTATCGAATGTAACCTTTCTTGCTTGTGAAATCTGCGTTAAGGGTATTGGACAATCATCAGCTGTTCATATACGTTGGTGGTAAGTATTTTTTTCCTAGGTTTGCTTAAAGGTAAGAGACAGTCATTGAAAGTTTGAAACAACTTAGTCATGTGGGTGTGTGTAAAACTATCTTTACTGAACATGGACAGAAGAGTCCGAGGTATGAATATGTGGAGATACATCTGCAGCTTTTGCTCAAATACATTGGTCTACAATCCAAAATGAGATGTTTCCTAAAATTGCATTGATGTAAAATATGGAATTTTCAGATATGCATGCCCTATCTGCTCCAAGTCTGTATGTGATATGTCAAAAGTATGGGAATTGCTCAATGAAACATCTGTGTATTCCCGGCTGTGATGAACGATCTTGGTGGTCCATATGGTCGAGCACCCCAATAGTACTGACACATGGTTGCATGCTAGTAATAATTGGTGGGGGTGGGGGTGGATTCAATGGTTGAAATTATTGGTGAATGTCAATTAGTTCATTAACGTGTAAGCATGAAAGTCCAGCTTATATTTCTTGTTTTTCTTGTCTAGAACTTCAGCCTCAGACTTCTGTTTCAGAATTGTGAATGGTTGGTTTATTCTAGTTCAATAAAAAAAAATTCATAGATGATCAATCAGTAGCTTGGAAGGTTGTGGTGTGGTTGAAATCTAGTAGATAAATGTCATGTGTAATTCATGTGCAATGGAGTTGTTCAGCATCCCATGGGTTATAGTTAATCATGCATTTTATGCTTTGACTAATTTAATTAAGCCCAAGGCTGACCTGATTACATATTCTTACATGCATAAGTCATTTTATTCAGTTACATTTTATTCAGGTCAGTAACTTAATCATGTCAGTAGCTTAATTTAGATCAGCAGCTTGATTAGATCCGTATCTTGTACTGGGGTGTATTGTTGAAACTCAAAATTGGTTTGATATTTCAATATCGAGGCTCAATTCAATTCTTGGTAGCACATGTATTTATTTGAATTCAACTGATCTTTGGTATCTCATGTACTTGAATTCAACTGATCCTTGGTATCTCAATGTAAGCTAAATGCACTCAAGCCCACTTATTAGTTGGCTGCTACTATCAAAATACTGGAAAACAACCATGTCAGTAAAATGCCAATTAGTAATCCATGACTGGAAAACAACATGCTTATTAGTTTGTTGTTTCTATCAGATGAATGACTACAGTTTTCATACCTAATGTTTGAACCCATTTTCAGCTACTGAATTTTAACCACACCACAAGCTGCCAAGTTACAAAGTTGATCCTAGTGTGTGAATGGTTGCAGTAGCATATGAATTCGCCCAATGAATGAGTGAGAGGGCATTCAACTCACTGTCAACAACTGAATTAAAACAAACCAATCAGTGGATGATTTATTTCCCAAAATAATATGTTACTAAATTTGCAAAATGCAACCAACAACTGAATTGATTCAACCATACACCCAATGAATGAGAGGGATGCAAAATGCAGAACCATTTTAAGAACCTGTTGATCTACAAACATGAACGATCAAGAAGTGAACACACATGAACGATCAAGAAGTGAATAACCATGCCATAAAATATATATTGACGACATGAATTACATTTCCATGAACATAGAGGAGATCCAAATAGCATCATTGCCAGGTTCATGTTTATCAAGTACATAAACATGGATCACTGAATTAGCATTGATACAACCCTAAATTACAAGCCACTTCAATCCTGCTACAATTACCAACTATGAATTACCAGCCAAGTTCATGTTTATCAAGCTACGGCTCTGAATTACCAGCCAAATTCAGTACAACATAGTACATTCAAATTAAGATACAACCCTAAATTACAAGCCACTTCGATCTCCAGTCCTGCTGCAATGTCGTGAAGTCTCTCGTATCTATTCTTCACTGGATTCATGAATGTCTCCAAGCACACCCGAAGTTGAGCAATCTTTGGTAGCCTATCAATGAGATAGATAATATTTGACTTAAATTATTAACAGATACTTTAAACTATAAACAAATAATGTACATTACAACTACCACATACCCCTGTTTTGCATGTTCGGTTATTATGCTCTTTCCCATTGCAAGTACTACAAGTTCTTTGCTTTTTATATTTTAACTCAGCTTGTGGTTTAAATCTTTGTGGTTTCCTGCTCCCTTTGCAATGAGATGTGGGTGGATCTCTCAATAGGATATCTTCTTCTTCATTGTGGATTCTTGGAAGATATTGGCTACACTGAGTTGGAATATGCGTTTGAGATGATGGTATGACTTCTTCACTAGATATGGATCGTGTATTTTTCTGCATCAACAGTATCTCATCATAAGATTTTTGAAATAGCTCTTGCACTATAATGTAAGTGTCCTTGTCGTGGGAAGCTATACCAACCAAGCGCATTGCAGAGGTACAAAGTGAATTATTCCTACCCAAAGGGGTACTACAATCAACATCAACATGTAACTGAGATTCCTCAATACAATGACTCATATTGGTGGTTTTTGCTTGCATTGTCCAACATTGTAGCACATACAAAGACGGTATCTTATGAACTTTAAGAAAAAGCAGCAATTTTAGTATATGAGCGCATAAGATTCCAGAAAATTGGAACAACTTGCATTCACAAAAGAGTTCTTCGCTATTATGGTTAACTGTTACTGTGTAGCTCTGATTTGACATAAATGCAAGTGCATCATCACTTACACTTGAAATTTGATATTCACATTCACTAACCTTCTCTATGTCATAGCATGAAGTTAGCTTCATTTGCTTCTTGAAAAGTTTAAATAGTGTTCTAGTGTAGATATCCCTTGCATGTTTCTCGATGGGATACATAGACCACAATGTTGGTTTGCCATTCTTAGATCTGTAGTCTTCTTCATCCTCTTTGTCATATCGATTCTCTACCCCCTTCTCAAATGCTTGGACAAATTTAAACAAAGGTAAATGATTGTTAACATGATCTTTAAATATTGCATTCATGCTCTCACTGTGTTGTGTTGTAGACATGTTGGCAAAAAATGTGTCTCTGAAGTAAACAGGTATCCATTGCTCTCTTATATTCCACAACAAGTTTAGATGTGCATTGTCACTCAAATTATATGTGGTTATCATCTTCTTCCATCTTTCCTCAAACTCATTAATAGTGATGGGTTGATTAATGCAAGATTGGAACTCTTCAGTGAACCCTACAACAGTCCCATAGATCACCCCAAGATGTTCATGTGCTTTTCGCATTATATGCCATTGGCAACATCAGTGGATTGTTTTAGGAAATAAAATATGAATTGCCTTCTTCATTGCTGGATCTTGATCAGTTAAGATTGAATTTGGGTGTTTCCCATACATGGCTTCTAAAAATGTATGGAAAACCCATACAAAAGAATCAGCAGTCTCATCACGTAATAAGGCACAACCAAATAAAATAGACTGTTTGTGATGGTTCACCCCAATGAAAGGTGCAAATGGCATGTTGTACCTGTTAGTCATGTATGTCGTGTCAAAGGTCACCACATCTCCAAATGCTTGATATGCCATCCTTGATTTAGCATCAACCCAAAAGATAGTACGTGCACATCCATCTTCATCAAATTGCACTGAGTAGTAGAATGCGGGGTTTATTGCTTGCATTTTTTGAAATGTCCTATTGTGGATGATACATCAACACCTATATATTTCCTTCGCATGGAGACAAGTGTGTTACTTAAATCCTTTCTTGTAAATGTGACATTGCGGATGCCTCCTTGTTGGCTAGCTATAAGTGACATAATCTGAGCACTAGAAATGTTTTGATCATGCATCACATGAATTAAATCCCGAACCTTTGACGACATACGGCGGTGTGAGCGGTGAAACCTCTTCTTAGATGGGCTCTTGGTTACTTCATGATTATGTTCTTTTTCAAAGCTTAGTACCACCCACTTTGAATCATCTTCTAATTTCACTCGCATGTGAGCCTTGCATCCAGTTCGACTAGAAATGATGTCCTTTTGTGGAGACCCCTTTTGAGCATCATCAACTTTGTTTTTTCCTTTGTAAATTCCTTCCCTAGAGCATACAAATATCCTGCTAGTGACTTTCTTTGTCTTGGCTGAAACATAATAGTTTCCTTTCCTTATACTGAACCCAACTCGGTATGCATATTTGTTGTAGAACTCCTCAGCTTTATCAACACTGTCAAATAGTAGACCTATGTAAGGGTCTAAATCAGATTCAACTTCTATCCTATCATCCCCCATCTCAGGATCAATTTCATCTTCACGATCTTCACCCACTTCTATGCCTCCACCCACTTCAATGTCTATATCCGCTTGACTACTATCATACTCCATCCAATCAATTCCGGTCATCCCATCCACGTCATGTGAAAAGTCCATAGCTTGAGTAAAGTCCATAGCTTAAGAAAATACCAGTAGGGATGGCGTTTCCGGATGTCATTTGCTGGAGGAGAAGGAATCGGCGGCACTGACTTGCCGCGGAGAACGGAGGAGGAAGGGCTCGGACCGGACGGTCAGGTGGACTTCAGCAGAAGCGGATGAGGATGAAGACGATTGGGACGATGAAGTAGGTGATGTACTCGAATTAGGTGACAACGCCGACCCGACTGTAGCAGTAGCAGAGTACTGTTGTTGCCTTTGCTTTTTTTTTTATGTCCCCCTCCTCTGATGGAGACTCACCCACTGTGGTAGACGCACCCTCTCCCTCCCTCTGTTGCCACGTCGAGATCCACCGGTACCGTCACTTCCCCCAACAGTACGAAGCGGGGCCGGCGGAGGAAGCGTTTCCGGCTGTCGTTTGCTGGAGGAGAAGGAATCGGTGACACTAAGGGGATGCGGGCTCTATCGCTGGTCGTCGACCGTCTGGTGAAAGGGGGATAGCAGACACCCACCGTCGGTGCTTCCTGTGAGAGAAAGAGGAGCGGGTCGGAGGTCGGAGGAAGGGGGAATCGTGCGTAGAGAGGGAGAGAGCGAGAGAGAGAGGGAGGGAGAGAGAGAGAGCCAGCGAGAGAGAGAGGGACAGGAGTAAACGACATTTACTCGTCCATGAGTGGGGCTGGGAGCCGAGATCTGGATGAAGATCCAACGGCTAAAAACTCTATTGTATTGGGGGCACAATACACTTAAGTGTATTCTAGCCTAACTCTCTCTCTCTCTCTCTCTCTCTCTCTCTCTCTCTCTATATATATATATATATATATATATATATATATATATATATATATATATATATATATATATATATATATATATATGGGCGTTCATTCATTGTCCACGCGGGTAGCCTAGATTTTCGCTACCCGGCAGCCAAAAAAGTAACTCTCCTGGCAAAAAAGTAACTACGGTGAACAAAAAGTAATTACACAAATAAAAGAGTCACTTTGTACAAAATATACAACAGATATATATAAGGACGAGTTTTTTGATTTTGGAGGGGCAAATGATATTATTTTTGGCTAAAAGTTTTTGGAGAGCTACACAAAATAGTCATCTACAATTACAAAAAAAATTGAAAAAAAGTGGTCGGAAGGGTGGGCGGGTAGCTACCCGCGTGGGCAATAATGATGGGCCATATATATATATATATATATATATATATATATATATATATATATATATATATATATATATATATATATATATATATATATATATGGCTATTCACTCGTTGCCCGCGCGGGTAGATAAGTGAAGTTACCCGACTCCCAAATTAAAGATGTGAAGTGTTGATATAGAAACGGTGGTGGTGGCACTCTTTGTAATTATGTATATTGCTAGCCGCTTTACGTGCATGGAGCATCGGTGGCACTATTAGTAATTATATTAAATAATTGAACGTGTATGAAGCAGCAATGCAAGCTTTATCCAAGAGTAGAATTAGTGACTGCAACCTCGTTAGTGCTGGATACGTACTATCCGAAATGCACATTGGACATAAATGGGTGCCTTTTAATATCTTTAAAATAATAATAAAGCTGATGATAGTTCATTCCATTTATGCATGTGCGTAGTATATTAATACAAAATATGGATGCATCATGTATGTGCACAATATGTGTGTGATTTATAGTATTTTCAGATTGAATCAATTGTTATTTATATTCAAAACGCATATCTATGTATTTTGTGTTCAAGAGATAGCTCCGTAACGAGAGATGACACATTGTAAATAGCAAAGAGAAACGATAACGTGTACGAAAAAATGTAATACAAAAGAGCACATCGTAACTAAAACTGACATTTTGTAATAAAAACAAAATAAGAAGCAACAACTACTAAACAAGTGATATTCTGGCATTGTACATGTGTTGTAATAACAAGTAAAGAAAGATATCATTATGTAATAGAAAGGAACTGTTTGTAATCAGAACAGAGAATTCATAATGGGAAGGAAAAAATTGTAACAAAAGATAACTATTTGTAATACAATCTCGATGTATCAAATTCTAATATCCAGGAGAATGAACCTCAATATATATTTTGTGTTCAAGAGACCGCTCTGTAAGAAGAGATGACACATTATAAATAGCAAAGAGAAACTGTAACGTGTATGGAAAATATAATATAAAAGAGCACATTGTAACTAAAACTGATATTTTGTAATCAGAACAAAACAAGAAATAGAAACAAGTAAACAAGTTATATTCTGACATCGTACATGAGTTATAATAACAAGTAAAGAAAGATATGGTTATGTAATAGAAAGAAACTATTTATAATCAGAACATAGAATTGGCAATGGAAAGAAAAGAATTGTAACCAAGGATAACTTTTTGTAATACAATCTCGATGTATCAAATTCAAACATCCAGGAGAATGAACCTCAGTACATCAAAATTTGTAATACTAAGGAACATTTTGTCATGAGAATAGATATTTCATAATGAAAATGAGAAAGTTGTAACTAGTGATGACATTCTGTAATACAACTTGGGTATATAAAATTTTATTATCTATGAGAATAAACTTCAATACGTAAAAATTATAGTAAGAAAGAGAATTTTGTAATAAGAACTAAGAATTTATAATGAGAGTGAGAAAGTTGTAATTAAGGATTGCATTTGGTATTACAATCCAGATCTATCAAATTCTGTGTCTAAGAGAATGAACTTTAGTACAAAACAAGTTATAACTTGTAATAGGAAGAAACATTATGTAATTTGAATAAAACAATTGTAATGAGAATGATAAAAATGTAACCACGGATGACGTCTTGTAATACAACCTGGATGTATCACTTGTTATATCCATATTATGTATGTTTCGATCTACAAGCGTAATCAATTAAATAATAGCACTCGGTATATATGGAAGCAACAGGTTGTCAGTGCTTTATTTACACTAGATGCCACCGCTAACTGGAAAGTTAATTGGCACATTGATAATTACCACATATGCCACCGTCCTTTTCAATTCTAGCTGCGATTGGTATTTACCATATATGCCACCGTCTCAGTAAATTAGTGGCCACATGTAGCAGATTCTAATTACCCGTGCGGGTATTGAAGACAAACTCTTTCTCTCTCTCTCTCTCTCTCTCTCTCTCTCTCTCTCTATATATATATATATATATATATATATATATATATATATATATATATATATATATATGGCCATTCATTCGCTACCCCTGCGGGTAGATAAGGTTAGTTACCCATGAATCAATTTTATAATAGGGAGACACATATTTGTAACCAGACAATCAAAATTGGAATGAGATGACCAAATTTGTAATACAAAGACTCGTTTTGTATTAAAATGCTATTTCTATTACAAATATCATTTTTATAGTATCAGACGTCTAATAAAAAATGAGTGTTTGTATTATAAATTTGGTCATCTCATTACAAACAATGTTTGTCTCATTACATATAGGTACCTTTCTATTACAAAATAGATCCACGAGTAACTAAAGTTAGTTACTCGCGTGGGAAGTGAATATATACCCACTCTCTGTATCTCTCTCTCTTTCTATATATATGTATATATATGTGTGTGTATATATATATATATATATATATATATATATATAGGATAGGAAGTGTGTACTAGCCGGTACATGTAATTTATGTGTACCGGCCATTAAAATAGAACGTGTGGAGTATGTTGATAAAATCCAACCATATGGATTGAATCAAAATTATATAGATTAGATGTTTTTAAAAAATCATAACCATATCTCATAGAGATCATGAGATATAGCAATATATCATTCAATGGTTTCTGCAATTTCTGCAACTTACCGTTGATTAGAAAATACACATTTTCTTTTGTTAGATGATCAATAAATATCAGAATGTGGTGATTTTTTGTAAACATCTTATCTAAGAGGTATACTTTACATCCATACATCTGGTTTGTTCAATAGAAACTTAGAATCTGCATAAATGAAGGTGGGTACATGTACTCGGGTACACAATTCTCTTAGCCATATATATATATATATATATATATATATTCCTTACATTTCATGTTTCTCCATTTCTCATTACATGATGTTCATTCTTGTTGTGATTCAGCCTGCTACCTATGTTCATATACCCTTGAAAGAGCAGAATGCGACACATCCAATCTGTATTACAAGAAGTCACCCTCCATTTCATTCCTCTTCCTTTCTTTACAGACAGGCTAGCATTCCTTACATTCTTCTCCTTCATATTACATGCAATCCTTTCTAGTTACAACATAATGATTCTCCTTGTAGAATGAAATACAAACACAACCAACACAATGATACACAAAACACATCAAAACAAAACATAGATAACTTACTGTAACAATAGAACCAAATGTTATCATCTTGTAAAATATATCACCTCGTATTTCCACAATGTCTTCATTTGTAAAGGTCATACTATGTCCATTAACCAAGCATTCCAAGTATTTCATAAAAAACATGTTGCAATCCACCTCATTTTCTGCTTGTTGTGGGCAGTCAACATATTCAACTTCCCATTTAGACAACTGGCTCCCTCTACCAGATAGTCCTCTTAAGTATTCCAATATACATCCAACCTAAAACAAAATAACAAATTTCTTTCTAGAAATCAAGTTAAATGCCCTGAATTTTTGTTGTAAACTGAGTTTCTAAAAAGAGAGTTAAATGCTTGATACTTACCCATCTTTTTACCTCTCTCTTGTAAGCTGAATCTCTAGAAGAGAGTTAAATGCCCTAAATTTCTATTGTATGAAATTAGCTTCAAGTAGATGCCAATGCATGCCATTGTTTAGAATAGTGAACAATGAACCCATCTTGTCGAAATCATTTGGTCTAATGTTGAACGGATTTGGTAATTCATTTAATATCTCCACTGTAATGCTATGTACACCCATGTGTATTTTGTGGTGCAAGAAACACAATTTACATCAATAATAATTTACTCAAGCAATGCCATTACTACACAAATTTACGTCAGTACATAATTTACATTAGTACATAAACTCTACTTTTCATTCTTACTAGGGCATATGTTTTCAAGTAATGCCATTTAATTTCTTTCTTTCTTTTCTTTCTTGAAGTTTCTTTGAGCATGTCCACAAAGCAATCCATCACCTGTTCATTACACTAACCATTACAACATATTTTACATGAAAACTTTATATATGTATTAGATCTTGAGGTGTCAACATTACATGAGATTCAATCATTTGGCTCTTGAAAAGCATCCTTGATGGTTGTTTTCCTGTACACCATGTGTCATCTACAAAATGCCATTCCCTTCTTGACCTGTAGAACAAGTTTTTGTCCAATATGTTAAATATTATTGATTATATGTATGTATTACATAATTCTTCTCTTGTGTTCTCTTACACTTCATCGATATTCTCCTTGAAATTCATTACTTCTTTTTTCAACTGATCACCCTTGAAGTTTTCATATTTAATGAAGTTTGCATTCATTTCCTATATATGTGTTAGATTACAAGTATTATTAATATTTGTTGTAATGCACTTCCTGTAATACTCAAGGAAAGAGGAACATAGGAAAGAAAGATATGTAATACTTACCACTGTCTCCCTTCTAATCTTTACATTTTCTTCAATGCTTCCAAGGTTTAAATTTAGCTTCTTTTTCTTCTTGGTAATCATCTTCATTTCCTTCATTTCTGGTGCAAGTGTTTCTTGTTTTTCTACTATTGGAGATTCTTTTATTGCTAGAGGTGTATGTTTGATAGAGCTCAAATGCAGTGGAGTGAACTGCAGTGATTCCTTACAAAGCTGAATTATCTCTTCAAATTTTTGTTCTCTTCCTCTAATTCATGAATCCTCTCTTTCAACTTCTTGTTTTCCTCCATTACCTCTACTAAACTTATGAAGACATTCATTCTACACATCTTCTTGTGCTTTGCTAGATCATCCTCAAGAGACTTGATTCTATCAACCTAGTTATCAATTCTTGTGTTAGGTTCTTCATCTAACTATTTTCTTTTTCCTTTGACTTTACACTCCTCCCTTGTTGCATACACTTGGACTAACAGTGTGGTAACTTTTTTCCATGTTATGTAAAATGGTATATCTTTTAAATCTTTGGTCATTTCCCAATCTTCATTGTTGTCCACCTTTATCTTTTTAATAACATGTATGGACTATACAAAGAAGATTTAGATTTAATTACATAGATGTATTGTGCAACACAAATAACATTTCTGTAACAGAAACTTGCATTTTGCAAGACAAACAACAATTTTGTAACATAGACAAGCATTTTGTAATAGGAAATCAATCTTTTTATTAGAAACAATGATTTTGTAACACAAACATGAAAAATGCAATAGAGACAATGTTTCAATAAGTTAAGCACATAGTTTGTAATGGAAACAAAGCTTATGTATACAAAACAAGTATTCTGTAATAAAGAACAACCGAGTACTACAAAATATACTATAACAGAGATAGGAAAATTGAAATTGTATTTTGTAAGAGAAACACAAATCCAGTAATACAAACATACAACTTGCAATGGAAACAAATTTTCATAATATGGAATTTTAACTCATCTTTTCCTATTGTTGACTGTTCTTTTGTCCTGTTCACTAGAGTTTCCCATTTCATAACCCTCAACTTTGCATTCTTGTATTTGGGTTTTGCAATGTTTGTCATCTCCAATGCCCAAACCTACATTCATTCTTTTGTAGTTAGTACATTTTCAATTTAAATTGTCATACTAAAGAAGGAAAAACACAAGTAAATCTAGTTTTCATACTTACATATGAGCACACCATATAACCGGTAGAATAAAGGGTCTTCTTTGTTGTTATTTCACCTGATCTCCTTGCCTCAAATTGTTCTTTCATGAACTCCATCCATTGGAAAATTTGCTTGTGTACCAACTTTGTCCAATTTAGGGATGGAGTTTTTGTCACATGATTGAGATAGTGCAAGATATACAATGTTGCATTGTACCCTATTTCTGGTACAAGGAATGTGACCATTATGTAAAACATCCAACACCTGCACATGTTTAGGCAATCAACCTCAGAATCACCAATCATCATTCTTTTCCATGTCTTGGAAAGGTTTTCCTTATGAAGCAGGTCCTATTCCTTCATCATTTTCTCCTGCAATGCCTGCTTCCTCTCTACCTTATTTGTCATTTTAGAAAACCTTTTATCCCCAAATATCTCTTGTCCAACCTTCCTAACCACCTTCGAGTTCTTGATTGACAATATATCAATGCCCGTAGATGGTATTTGTAGAATAACTCCAACATCTTCAACCGTCATTCTCAATCTTAAACCCTTCACCATCACAAACTCATCACTACCAACAAATTTCTCTATGATTCCTCTAAAACTCTAATCTCATCTTTTAGCAATGGCATATTGATTAGATTGGCAAATGTTGGACTCTTCATCAATCTTGAGTTGTTTCTCACTGAAAATTAGTCCTTTCCTAATTTGGACGTATCCATTGATGTACCATCGATGATTTAGAAAGTGGATATTCTAAGAATATAACCAAATATAATATGATAATTGAAATGGAATTATATTCAAGATGCATAAAATTGTTGAAATGTGTGCCTTTTTAAACCATTACATTTTTATCATTACATGTTTCTCTGACAAAATACAATTTACCACTTTGTATTACAAAAGGTTCATTTAGGGTACAATTATATACTTTACATTAAAATTACTCCATTCGTATTACAACATCCCAGTTCTCATTGCAATGACTTACATGCATAAATATACTATAAAAGAGACCAAAATTTTGTAAATTGAAATTGTATTTTGTAAGATAAACACAAATCCAGTAATACAAACATACAACTTGTAATGGAAACAAAATTTCAGTAATATAGAATTTTACCTTGTCTTTTCCTACTGATGACAGTCCTTTCATCCTGTTTACATTTTATCATTACATGTTTCTCTGACAAAATACAACCCACCACTTTGTATTACAAAAGGTTCATTTAGGGTACAATTATATAGTTCACATTATATTTACTCCATTCATATTACAACACGACAGTTCTCTTTACAAATATGACTTACATGCATAAACACAATAGACGATATGCAATTTGGTCTCCCGTCCGTGAGATGCTATTTTAGTGGAAGGTGTAAGAAAAGTATCAATATCAGTAGCTATTTTTTAAGGAGAAAGGATGAAGATTATAAATAATGGATTTTACCTCTGGATTTACTGACCAGTCCTTTGCCCTTCATGTCAACCACCTCTCGATTACCTCCTTTATCTTCTTCCATTTCATTAGCATTCCTCTCCTCATTAATTTCTTCCTCATTATCATTTGAATCTTTGTCTGATCCTCCTGTTTCTTTTTCATTTGTTCCCTCATTTGTATGAACCCCTTTATCAGAACTACCAAGAGCGTTTGGCACTTTGGGAGCTTTCTTCACAAAGCTATCCTTGATAAAATCATCATCACTGTCAGCCCTACCTTCATATTGTACATGAACTGTGGGTCCTTTGGTAACACCCCTCTTTTTCCACCCTTTCTGCATGCCCCTTGATTTCCCCATAACTATGATTTGAACGGGAAAAGAGGAAGGTGAACTGAGAATGAAGGAAGTTAGAATTAGGTTTAATGGAAATAACAAAAGGTGAAATTAGGTTTAATGGAAAGGACAGAAGGTGGAGCATGAATCATGTTTAATGGAAAGATAGGGTATCTTTCCTTCTTCCTGGCGATTTCAAGCAACAATGGAGCTGAGAAAGGTAGATTCTTGCAACAAAGCCGAGCCTTTGCTACCTCCTCTTCCTCAGACACTCCTCCGATAATGATCATACACCTTGACAAAATCTTCTCTACAAGGAGAACCTCTCCCTCGTTCCTTCATAGTGTCTTCCTACGACACAGTTTAAACTCTACAAAGGCACTAGCTACTGTAATGTCATTAGGAAGGGTTGTGGTATTAGGAAGGCACAGGTAACTAAAGTTAATCTACCCGCGTAGGGAGAAAATACATACCCTATATATATGTATATATATGGTTAAAAGAATTATGTACCTGAGTACATGTAGCTTACATGTACCCCTCTTCATTTTTTATGATTGTAAAATTTTACTTAACATCTAACCATATGGATGTAAGGTATACACATTAGATAAGACATGTATCAAAAATCACCACAATCAAATATCGATAGATCATGTAATCAGGGAATATATGTATTTCCTAACTAACGGTAAGTTGCATAAATTGTAATACTCGTTGGATGAAAGATTGCTATATCTCACGTCCATACGCGATATGGTTATGAGTTTCTTTTCACATCTAATATATAGTTTTGAATGAATCCATATGGTTGTATTTTATGAACATACTTCACATATGCTATTTTAATGGTCGGTACATGTAAGTTGCATATACTGACCGATACACACTTCCTAACCTATATATAGGGTATATATTCACTAGCCACACGATTAACTAACCTTATTTACCCATGGATCAATTTTGTAATAGAAAGATACCTACTTGTAATTTGACAGACAAAGTTTGTAATGAGATGATCAATTTTGTACTACAAGCACTCGTTTTGTATTACATGTCTGATTACAGTAGAAATGATTTTTATGACACCAGTTTACGTTGTAATATAAAACAAATATTTGTATTATAAATTTGGTCATCTCATTACAAACGTTGTCTATCTCATTACAAATAGGTATCTTTCTATTACAAAATAGATCTACAGGTAACTAAAGTTAGTTACCCATGTGGGTAGTGAATGAATGGCCATATATATATATATATATATATATATATATATATATATATATATATTTGTGTGTGTGTATGTATTCACTACCCGCATGGGTAACTAACTTTAGTTACCCGTGGATCTATTTTGTAATAGAAAGATACCTATTTGTAATGAGATGACCAAATTTTTAATACAAACACTCATTTTGTATTACACATCTGATTACAATAAAAATGATATTTATGACAACAGTTTACACTGTAATACAAAACGAGTCTTTGTTTTACAAATTTGGTCATCTCATTACAAATGTTGTTGTCTCATTACAAATAGGTACCTTTCTATTACAAAATAGATCCACATGTAACTAAAGTTTGTTACCCATGCGGGTAGTGAATGAATGGCCATCAATATATATATATATATATATATATATATATATATATATATATATATATATATATATATATATGGCGTTTATTCAATACCCAGCCGATAGCCTAGATTTCCAATACCTATCCACCTGAAAAGTAACTATGTGGTCATAAAAGTAACTCACTGGACAAAAAAGTAACTATGTTGATAAAAAAGTAAATCCAGACAGAATAAATAAATAAATAAATATATATATATATATAATATGTATATGTGTGTGTGTGTGTGATTGTATATTTGTTATAGTTATTGCAAATGTAACTATCTACGCATGAAATGTAATAGTTTGCAAGGTAAAGTAACCCTCTACATGTCAAAAGTAAGAAACTCCAAAAAAAGTAACCAAAATAGGGGGCGTGTAAATACATGCGTGGGTATTAGATATGGGCCATATATATATATATATATATATATATATATATATATATATATATATATATATATATATATATATATATATATATATATATATATATATATATATATATATATATATTCATTCAATACCCGGAGGGTAGCATGTATTTTTACTACCCATCTGCCCAAATAGTAACTATATAGTCAGAAAAGTAACTCGTTGGACAAAAAAATAACTATGTTGATAAAAAGAAGTAACTATATGACTAAAAAATAAATCTGGGAAGAATACAAAACAAACATATATGTAATTGTATTTTTGTTATAGCTGTCACAAATATAACTATCTATGCATGAAAATATCAGTTTTCAAGGTAAAATAACCCTCTGCATGTCAAAAGTAAGTACCTCCAACAATAGTAACCAAAATAGGGGGCTAGTAGCTACCTGCACGAGTATTAAATATGGGTTGATATATATATATATATATATATATATATATATATATATATATATATATATATATATATATATATATACCCATATATATATATATCTGTGTGTGTATGTATGTATACACACACACACACAAACGCACACACAAACACACACACAAACACACACACACACACAGATATATATATATATATATATATATATATATATATATATATATATATATATATATATATATATATATATACATATGACTAAAAGAATTGTGTACCCGAGTACATGTAGCTTGCATGTACCTACCTTCATTTATGATAATTATAAAATTAAACTACACTATTCAACCTTATGGATGTGGTCTATACTACTTAGATAAGATGTGTATCAAAAATCACCAACATATGATATTGATAGATCATCCAATGAAAGAATTTATGTCTTATCTAATCAACGGTAAGTTGCAGAAATTACCGAAACTGTTCGATGATAAATTGCTATATCTCATGATCTATGTGAGATATTGGTATGATTTTTGAAACACATGTAATCTATATCATTATGAGTCAATCCATATGGTTGGATTTTATTAACATGCTCCTCCATATGTCATTTTAATGGCTAGTACACGTAACTTACATGTACCGGCCGGTACACAATTCCTAACCTCATATATATATATATATTTGTGTGTATGTATGTATGTATACACATATACAGACACTATAAGCATTAAGTTAGACATTATAAAATGACTATGCAAATAATGGTTACATATGTGTCATGTAGCAATGAAAAATGAGTAAACTAGACAGATACACAAATCACGTTGCCATCTCAACACTATATTATAATAACAACTAAAGAGGAAATCTGTGAGAAATTTTGCAGCATCAACATTACAATTATAATTCTAATGAAATTCAAGTGTAATGTATTGAAAGCAACCGTATTTCTATATCTTGAAAAGAGTGCAACCCCCCTCCTATGAATAGGTGGGGACATAATAAGGAAGAAAATGAAAAACCCTAATGGGCCTATTATACTTAGGCCCATATTACATAAGACATAAGCAAAAGGAAAATATAAATAAGGATAATACAATCTGCTATATCTCAATACTCCCCCTCAAGATGGATTATAGATATCAATCATGCCCAACTTGCAACACATCTCCGTAACTCTCTTTCCATAGAGAGTTTTAGTACAAAGATCTACTGGTATCTCACATGTAGGTAGAAAAGGAGTAGTTATCTTCTTAGTCGGCACAACGTCTTGAAGAAAATTTAAGTTCACTTCAATATGATTGGTCCTTTCCTGAGAGATAGGATTACTAGCAATGAAAGTGGTAGCAGGATTGTATAGTACATCAGAATAGAATGAGTGATAAGAAACCCAAATTCAGATAGAATGGATTTGATCAATAATATCTCACAAGTAGTGTGTGTCATTGCATGATACAAAAAATTTAACTAGATCTGGAAATAACATTTTTTTCTTACTTCTCCATGTAACCAAGTTACCCCCTTCAAATATAGAATATTCAGTGGTAGAACTCGTATAGGATTTACATGTTGCATAATCAACATTATAATGCCTACTCACATCTAGATTCCCATTTCTTTCATAAAATAGTCCATATCTAGGTGCATTCTTAAAATATCTTAATACTTGGCATGAAGTTTCCCAATGACACTACCTAGGACAATCCATAAACTGGCTAAAAACACCAACATCAAAGCACATATCTATCCTAGTAGTAGAAGGAAATAAAAGTTTGTCATTCAAACATTAATAGCTAAATTTATCTTCTAACAGTTGAGTAGATTTTGCCCATAGATCATGCACTCGATTCATAGGAGAGATAACAAGGAATTCCTCACATCCAATTGATGTCCAACCTTTAATAATAGCAACATAAGTCAAAACACAAACATAATTTACATGAGGAACATGAGAGAACCTATCAAAGTAATCAATTACAGCTTCTTTTGCATTTCACTTAGCAATAAGTTTGTCCAAATAGGCGTTTAACTATTGATAGATGTGTATTTATCTATTTTATTTACATCTTTTAGATATCTCTTTAGGATTGTTTTGTTGATTATTTTATTAATTTTAGAATTAATTATTATAGTTTATATTTTCTCTTTTTAATTGGATTTTTAATTATATACGCTTGGATTTTAAAGGAAAATGGCCTAATCACTATAATGATTTAATACTTTTTGAACATATTTGCACAATTTCCAGCAGTCCTGATACATATACCCCATGCCAAAAAGATCATACAATTAGTATCCCATGGTGAAATTCAACTCACAAGTATCCATTGGAAAGGTGTTCTACATGAAAAATATATTTTGCATAGCCTTCCAAACTGTCGGCTGGCCTTACAAGCCGATCATTTCATCATTTTGGGAATAAAAACAATGAGAGTCACATGATCACAAATAAAGAGGACAATTCAATAAATCCCTCCATTTGTGGGAGAACAATTAATGTGGTAGAAGTTTACATTTTTGACTAAAAAAGTTAATAAATTCCAAAATCTTTTATGAAAGAAAGAATGCAAGAGAAGACTTGGTCAAATGCCAAAATGAGAAAGCCATCAATGCAATTAAAGTTTGACCCATGTGACTAGAACATGAAGAAAGCCATTCCTCTTAGGTTTTGCCCCCTCGTTCCACACTATAAAAGTAGGAGGGACTCCAATGCAAAAAGACATCTTGTAGTTACTTGTTTTACACCCCTTGTTATCTAGTTTTTACTTTTGTTCTTTACATTATGTCTAAATAGTTTCATACTGGGGCACGGGGGCTAGTCCTGTAGTCAACTTTCGTTTGATATAATTGACTCTAGTTATTTCAATAAAAAGATGCTTCCCATATCGTTCCATGTGATTCTTAGATGATTTGATATATTCTTGTGGAGTGATGTGACCATGCATCTCCAAAACAAAGAAAATACAGTCCCTTGATTGCAATTGTCATCATATCATCCATATTATCTTGTCTTATTTTTTATAAGAAGGATTATGCTCTTGTGTGGGGCACAGAGACCCCAGTTCCCATAGGAATAAACTCATGATTTATTGATGACAAATGTTTATAGATTTCTTTATCCTTCTAGTTGTTTAACTTATTTTTTATAGTTTAGGGTGATGTGACCATCTGACCATAAGCTTGAACGCAGGTTTAGGATTCACGTATTTCTCATTGAGACCTCAGATAGAGATGTGTCTGGTGATTGGATTAGGATCCAAAAACGTCAGGACCAATGGGTGGGAAGTTTGATTTTTGAGAGACTTGTGCCTTGAAATGACATAAGTCCACATAAGTCCTAGTCTGATTATTGATTTTTAGGAGAGAATTTTCTAAATAGAGGCACATTTATTGGTGGCGATCCCCCAGACACTCAATCTCCTTTATTATAAATCTTGATTTGTTATTCACACACTTATTTCTATTCGTAGGATAAATCAACCTTCACAAATTGAATTTTCCTTTCGCATTCTCTTACAATCGACTCAAACTTCATTGATTTTCTTGTAATCCCTTGGGATTCGATACCTTAATACCATAAGGTTAAACTCTAGGATTAAAACATTGTGTTTGGTGCACAAGAATAACACAACATCAAATTAGCATCGTTGTCGAGTACAACACACATTGTTTTTTAAATCCCAATTGCTTTGTATATTTAGGATTTCTTACTTTTATAATTTTAGTTTGATTTATAGTTTATTTTTTTCTATAATTTTAATATTGTTTCATAACTTTTAGCTTGTTCATAATTTTTTTACTTCATTCTAACTTTTTTTGGGTCGGTCAAAAAGCGTGTTACTATTAATACCAAAAACTTTGGGCACTAAGTACCCCATTACAACAACAGAGAGCTAAAAAGCTCAATAAGATTCAAAATCCCCACGCAGGGGGACAAACAAACTTTCTAGGCAAAGAAACAGTAAGAAAACCAAACAACCTAGACAAGCTAGGTCCAAGCAGACCAACAAGAAGAAGGCTACAACAAGCCACTATACATACATTCAGCGTACCCACAAAGAGTAAAGCGACTTGACGTAGACCAACCACAAGCAAGCCAGCCTGTAGCTAGACATGAAGATTCTGGCCTTCTCAGCATTCCAACTCCAGGAAACATAAAGGGTGAAGCCCAAAAGAAGGACTCCGAGCATCAGGTCCGCATGAAGCTGGAACAAAACACAAAAGAAACAAGAGCCAACGCGAATAAACAACAAAGAGTTGGACGAACAAATTATCTCCAAATCACTCCCTCATACGTAGCACATCACCAGCTATCTAGTAAGCGTGCCCACAAATTGTGGTACTAAGCCAGAATCAGGGAGATCCTTCGAGCTGACAACCCCCAAACCAACTAGCTGCTCATCAGCACTGGTCCTCGATCTATCGGTAACGCTGGTACACAGCAGCACCCAAAAACACCCAAGGGTGTTTCCTGCACTCAAGAGCAAACGCCAGAGAGGAAGAGAAGAGGAAACCCCCTCTAAAACCCAACCCCCGCAAAGCACCAGTATGCGTATAGCATATCGTCAAACACCTAGAAGGTGTTCCGGCCAGCTTAAGCAAAGAACCTTCGTGATCATGATGCTCAGCAGGGACGAACCTCAAACAGCTTGTGGGAGACCAGAACCAGGAAGGGAGGAGCGCGCCTCCAAATGCCAGAAGAGGGAACGCACCACCCAGCGACAAAGGCCGCCCGCCGCCAGTAGACGAGGTAGCCAAACCCAGCCCATATCTGATCATCGCGCGTGCACCACCACCCTCAGATCCGAACGAAGCCGTCAGGGAACACCTATGGAGGGGGCGCCAAAGCCCAGGAGCAGCATGCGCCAGCACAGCGGCACTCAGAGTGGGGAAGAGAGGATACCAGCAAAGTGAAACGACAATGATCTTAGGACCAGAGCGGACAACTTCTCTCCATCCGCCACACTTGAGCGGGATGGAATCGACAGATTCGGGGTAGTCGAACCCAGCCCTGATCCGATCGTCGCTCGCGAAGCACCTTGCCCTCTCACTCCGCACCACCGAGATAGCAACAGACGGCAGCCGGCTCCAACCAGAGATCCGCTTCGAACCGCCTAGGGACAGCGCCACCAGGATATGTTCGCCTGCCAGAACCGCACCGGAGTCAATGAGCGCCAGGGGGAGGAAAGCGTTGAAGCGACGCTTCCTCCCCCCAGCGACGGCCGCCGGGGAGGATTCTAGAGAGAAGGTAGAGCAGCCCTTACTTCATTCTAACTTTATTGTTCAATAATTTTTAGTTCTTTTGTAATCTCTCTAGTTTACTTTCATAATTTTTAGTCTTGTTCCATAATTTTTTTCTTAGATCTTTGTAATTTTTTCTGCTTATCGAG
The DNA here is from genome assembly GCA_963693085.1 of Alisma plantago-aquatica. Classification (NCBI taxonomy): domain Eukaryota; kingdom Viridiplantae; phylum Streptophyta; class Magnoliopsida; order Alismatales; family Alismataceae; genus Alisma; species Alisma plantago-aquatica. The sequence continues at coordinate 741,948,776 of OY856414.1, read as the reverse complement.
ACCCACTCTGGAAGTGTATCTCCTCCTCCTACTTAGTTTCCATTCTAGCAGTACTTCTTTCTAGTTTCTTTTTATAATTTTTATTGCAAAATTTTGTAAGATTATTTCTATAATTTTTATTTTTTAGTAAATTGTTAACTTGTATTCAATTCTTTTTGTAATTTTTAATTTTTAAATTCTTCTAGTTTACATTTTTATTTCTATATTAGATCCCTTTTTGTAATTTATTTCTTAAAAAAATCAATATCTTAATGTAACATAATGAATCTTAGATGTAATCTCCATGTAAACCTTTTTCCCAATTTCCCTCTCATTTCTATCCTTTATGTCATTTATGTTTAATAAGTGGAATTTATAGTGGTTTAGTGAACATTTATTCACTAATTGTACCAATATAACGTTTTATGCACAAATACCTCAGTAAACGCTTAATTACCATAATTAAGTGCTCTAAACCTTAATCTAACTTTTTTCTATGATTTGCAAACATAGAATGAGCCTAAGTTTCAAATTTGGTTCGATTTGGAGGTTGTTTGTGCAAGTTATGCAATTTTAAGTACATTTTGGACTTTTATGCAATTTACCCAATTGGGAGGTTTTCTTTGCAAATTATCACCTGAATTTTAATCCTTAGATATTCCCTTACCATTCACGAGATTTTGAACCATAGGGCACCTGGTTGCACCTTGGTTTGAAGGTGTTACTTTCCAAGGGCATTATAGGGATTACCCTCTTTATAAATGTGCTTATCTTTAAAAAGCTATCAACCAATGGGATTATTTCTTTCTTTGAAGGACGGTGGGGATGTACTAGAAGGCTATAGGATCTCTTAGGACCAACTTTTGATATGCAAGAAGAGTCCATGAGCTTTCCTCTTGTATGGCCATGAAGCCTTAGCCTAAGGACACATGGAAAGTCACATAGACACCTCATGATTACCCCCTTCTTTATAAAGCCATGCCTACTCCTTCCCACCTCCCAAGCCAAGAAGAAATCCTACCTTCTCTTTATTATAGCTTAGAGCATCGCCCCTTCTATGTTTAGCCATGAAGTTTCTGTCCCAAGGTAAAAGAAGGTGCCTACATTGGTGAAGAAGGCTCCTAGGGTTCCAAATTTCTCTATTTAGGATATCTTAAAGCTCCTCCTTGGTGATTTTGACCAAAACTAGTAAGAATCCTCCTTTCCTTACCTATTTTCATGTTGTTAGTATTACTCCGACCTTCTTCCAGGTCGGAGCCTAGACCTTCCATGGTAAAACTCCACCTAAGAACCCTAAAACATCTCATCTCCATGCTCTTTTGCTAGGATTTGCACCTCTAAAGTAAAGAAGGTGATCTTTGCTCAAGAAAGGAGCTTGGCTTGGAGAAACCAGACCTTCTAATCTCGGAATACTTTCTGTTTGCTTACCTTCTTAGAGGAAGGTTTTGTTAACCCCCTTCTCATATATTTCTTAATACATGCTTAAAACTCATGCTTCTATGTTGAAAATCGATGATTTCCATCTCTTTTTACCATGTTCTTCTAGGGTTTTTGTTTCTTGTTATTTTACCTTCTCTAGAAGCTCTAGTTTGGTTACTTAAGCAACTTAAAACTTGATATTGGGTCAAATGGTGTTTTCTCCCTCTCCCTTATTCTTCAATTATCTCGATCGGTTCAATGATGTGGTAATTTCCTATTGGTCAGTATTGACAAATTCATATCTTCTAAACCGCTTATCCAAATTTGACAAATAAATATGTTTTGGAATTGAAAATTTAATCTCTATATAATAAAAATATTTAGAAGGTCTTATTTCATGGTTTGACGAAGGGTGATTTTTGTAAAAAGAATTTAATGCATAAAATCTATAAAAATTACATCTTAATCATCATAACTCCAAAATTAACATAAAAATATGTTTTCTTGATCAGGAGAACTTAATACGTTTATTGGTTATATTTTAAGAGTCTAAATCTGAATTTTTCTAAAAAAGGTCTAAAATTAGGGTTTCTATACTTAATGTGCACTATGTAGTCTAATACATGTTAATACATTGAAAATAGGCAAAGTGGAACTTGGACTCAATTAAAGTGGTAAAATTTAGTAATTGATATTCAAAAGAGAGGTATGTGCATTACTTACACCCTATGTTGGTATAATTTCTGCCAAACCCTATATTTCCCTAATGAGGCTTAAATGAACCCTAAATATTCTATTCTTGAATCCTAATGTTGTCCATGCCTCAAATTAGATTATAATTTCTTCTTGTTTGGGTCTCATACCCCACAACCATGCTTATTGAATATTATGACTACTCTTGCCATGAATACTTTATTTAGCATGTGTATTTATGTTCTATTTAATTTAAAGTAGCGATATTTATGTACAACCACCCACAAAGGGCATGTAAATAATCCCCTTGGAGAATGTCCTATTCTCCCCATAATATTGTAGGTGATTGTGAATGTCTTATTCTCCCCTCACCTAAGGTTAGAGGTCTGGTAGGTGCCTCAACCATACTTAGTTAGGTAGGCATAATTATCTTACATGCAAATCATTTTTGATATAATAGTTAATGGCAAGTTTCTTTTGAATATAGCCTCATACTCTTGTTATCTTCATCTTATCATGAACCCTAGCTTGTTCTTATTTGCTTTACTTATCTTGTTAACCTAGATTAGTTTTGTGACACATACCTTGTTTTCTTTCCCCTTTTGCTAGGTGCTTTCCCAACCACCCAGATGTTGGTGCGCAGCAAGGAGAACGACAAGTTTGAAGGATTTCAACTCAGGAGTAGATCTCAATCTTTCTCAAAAGAATGTCTAGGTTGCTATAGCTAGATCCTTTTCTCTTATCTTTTTCTTTTGGGAACAATCATGTAACGAACAATGAAAGCCATGTAATAGGCTTAGTACTTTTATTTCCGCTGCTATTGACATTTTGTAATGTATCTGGTGCATGCTTATTTACTTGGAATATTATACATGCATCCCTCAATATCTTTTATCTTTCTAAAAAGATGTATGTTTTTTACTTCCTTTAAATTTTAGTAAGGAGGTGATCTCGCCTCTTTACAGCATGGTATCAGAGCCTTCAAGCAACTATTAGGACATGATGTTGAATCAAAGGGGTCTAGAATGGATCAGGGTTTTGGGGGCTGGCAATATTTTCCTTCGCACCACTAGCTTGGTTTACGAGGACTCCCGTGCCCATATGATACCGGCCTAGCTTGACCTGATACTAATTGCCCAAAATAGTATGATTTTATGCAATAGCATTCTAGATATTCTTTTCTCATTTATGCTTCTATTCTTTTTCATATATGATTCAAATACTCCTGGGAACTTAATATGTTAACCCTACCTTTAAGGATGGGTGACTTATTCGACAGTAGGAACAAGGGAAAGGAGTCAAACCATAATGACTCCAATGTGGGAAACACTCCTGTGACTCCAGTCGGCCATAGTATGGTCAATCCTGCTACTCTGGGCACTCCTCTAGTACATGCTTAAAACTCATGCTTCTATGTTGAAAATCGATTTTCCATCTCTTTTTACCGTGTTCTTGTAGGGTTTTGGTTTCTTGTTGTTTTACCTTCTGTAGAAGCTCTAGTTTGGTTACCTATGAAACTTCAAACCAGATCTTGGGTCAAATGGTGTTTTCTCCCTCTCCCTTTTTCTTCAATTATCTCGATCGGTTTAATGATGTGGCAATTTCCTATTGGTCAGTATTGAAAAATGTGTATCTTCTAAACTGCTTATCCAAATTTGAAAAGTAAATATGTTTTGGAATTAGAAAATTAATATCTGTATAATAAAAATATTTTCAAGTTCTTATTTCATGGTTTGACGAAGGGTGATTTTTGTAAAACGAATTTAATGCATTAAATCCATAAAAATTACATCTTAATCATCATAACTCCAAAATTAACATTAAAATATGTTTTCTTGATCATGAGAACTTAATAAGTTTATTGGTGATGTTTTAAGAGTCTAAATCCGAGTTTTTCTAAAAAAGGTCTAAAATTAGGGTTTCTATACATTAATGTGCACTATGTAGTCTAATACATGTTAATACATTGAAAATAGGCAAAGTGGAACTTGGACTCAATTAAAGTGGTGAAAGTTAGTAATTGATATCAGTAAAAGAGGTATGTGCATTCTTTACACCCTATGTTGGGATAATTGTAGAGAAACCCTATATTTCCATAATGAGGCTTAAATGAACCCTAAATATTCTATTCTTGAATCCAAATGTTGTCCATGATTCAAATTAGATTATAAAATCTTCTTGTTTGGGTCTTATACCCCACTGCCATACTTATTGAATATTATGACTACTCTTACCATAACTACTTTTTTTAGCATGTGGATTTATGTTTTATTTAATTTAAAGTAGTAGTACCTATGTACAACCACCCACAAAGGGATGTAAATAATCACCTTGGGGAATATCTTATTCTCCCCATTATATTGTAGGTGAGTGGGAATGTATTATTCTCCCCTCACCTAAGGATAGCGGTCTGGTTGGTGCCTCAACCCTACTTAGTTAGGTTGGCATAATTATCTTACATGCAAATCCTTTTTGATATAATTGTTAATGGCAAGTTTTTTTAATATAGCCTCATAATCTTGTTATCTTCATCTTATGATGAACTGTAGCATGTTCTTATTTTCTTTACTTATCTTGTTATCCTAGATTAGTTTTGTGACACATACATTGTTTTCTTTCCCCTTTTGTTGGGTGCTTTCCCAACCACCCAGATGCTGGTGCTGAGCAAGGAGAAGGACAAGTTTGAAGGAATTCATCTCAAGAGTAGATCTCAAGCTTTCTGAAAGGATGTCTAGGTTGCTATATATAGATCCTTTTCTCTTATCTTTTTCTTTTGGGAACAATCATATAATGAACAATGAAAGCCATGTAATAGGCTTAGTACTTTTATTTCCGCTGTTATTGACATTTTCCAATGTATCTGGTGCATGCTTGTTTACTTGGAATATTATACATGCATCTCTCAATATCTTTTGTCTTTCTCAAAAGATGGATGTTTTGTACTTCCTTTAAATTTTAGAAAGGAGGTGATCTCGCCTCTTTACAACATGGTATCAGTGCCTTCAAGCAACTATTAGGACATGATGTTGAAGCAAAGGTGTCTAGAATGGATCAGGGTTTCGGGGGTTGGCAAAATTTTCCACTGCACCACTAGCTTGGTTTACGAGGACTCCCGTGCCCATATGATACCGGCCTGGCCTGAGCTGATATGAATTTCCCAAAATAGTATGCTTTTATGCAAT